>CANYCX012997153.1:0-10624 GCA_948193385.1 Breynia disticha f. nivosa | reverse complement strand
CTCAAACCGTTCGACACTGTTCATAACATCATAAATTTATTTATTGAGGTTTGGTTGAATTCAATGTGTAATGTGATTGTTTGGTTGATTATTTATTGGAGGGTATGGGGATAATATGAACCAGTAAAGATTCATATGATGGCTAAACATATGAATGCTTAGGAGTCGACCATTTATGGTTATATTACTTACTGAGTTTATAACTCACGCAATAATTGCCTGCAATGCTCGACAGATATTTGAGAAGGTTTTCATTTTGGTCGGGACGGTATATATTTGCTCGGATTTTCGAGATTTCATAGAGACAGACCGAGGTGTGCTGTGCTCTCAGTTGGATTAGGGTTTGATTTAAAATATGTACATGACAATGCATACATTCAGTTACTTGTATTTTGCCAGGTTATTATTAAAAATAGAATCATTAGGATTATTGTTTCTTTTTATAACCTGGAAACCTATTTTGTAAAAATTTATATATATATATGTTTACCAAAGATAGGTTTTGGTTATATGTCCTTCGATCTTTATTTCTTATTATGGTTTATATTATTTTTAAATCAAAACTTGATTTCCGGGTTCAAGTATCACTTGCAGGAGGGAAGTTTATACGTGAGTGATATTTGAATTCGGGGGTCACACATATCCATATGCTCCTTCATCTCCCCTTGGTGCTCCTCCATGACTCCACTTAATCCTGGTGTCCTCCTCCACCTAATTCGTTAGTTACATTAAAATGTTTGTGTGTGCATCCACATTATTAATGTTAAATGATAACAACAAAAAAAGAATATGTGGTTACATTATATAGGTGTTGCTAATCAATTGGATCATTAATTCTTATTTTTGAAAATGTTTTGTATCGAAGAATCTGTGCAAAAAGAAAATGTTTTCTCTGCTTTTCTTTTGATTAATAAATAAAGTTGCATCATCTGTTTATGCATATACTTTCTTTCGGAGAAAACCAAATATAAGGAGCATAAGCGTATAATGCGCAAAAAACATTAAATACAATTAAAAAGTTTATGCTGAAAAATATTTTTTTTAAAAAAAGTATAATAAAAAAACTAAATAACGTGTATGTTATAATTAATCCTAAAACGAACGTCGGTTCATAACTAAAGATAAGTCGAATACAAAGGCTTTTAAAAATAGATAGGATAAAAGGTCAACATTGACCGAAACCAAAGCAGACCTATATCGTATTTCATACAAAAAGATGAAATAAATTTGCAACACTAAAGCTCACAATACAATAAATTTAAAAAAAATGAAAAAAGTGCAATTTTTAAAGAAAATAACGTATGAGATGTAATTTTCCCTAGGAATATTTGTTATTTGACACGAGTGGTCGGTTTAGTTTGAGTTCGAATTAGAAAATGACCAACCCGAACCCCAACTAAACCAGTCGAGTTGAAAAAATTTCAACCCTACACTAAACCAAACTGCTAAAAAGGGGCTAAAATCGGGTTGGTTCGGTTTGACTTCGACTTGAATTGATTGATTTGATTTTTTTTAGGACCCCTAGCTTAAACAAATACAAATATATATTTTAAAATTTGCTTTTTCCCGTATTGTTAAAATTAATACAATGAATGTGAAAGAACAAGTTAGAAAATAACCCTTGCGCACCGCCGTCGTAGAAACCTTAATTTGATTTCGTTTTTGGTTGTAGCAAATTGGTACACGAGAAGTGTGTGTGATTGTAAAGGAGAAGGCAGAAACAAAATGGGAAAGAAGAGAGTGAAGAATGCTGGAAAAAACCCTAATGTGGCTGAAGCTTCTCGTATTCGCATCTCCCAAATACTCGAACACTTCCTTGTTGGCAATGACCAAGGTTTCTAGTTTCGGATTACTCATTAATTTCTTATGATCATTTTAAATATTTTATCGCATAACGTGTTTTTGTGATTAATTTTCTTTATCAGCTTTGAAGATTTACATTATATTTCTGAATGATAAGTTTTCAACTGATGTGCCTGTAACTAAGATGATTACAACTTACTTGCGAAATACAGTAAAAAGGTGGATTTCGTGTCGTCAAACTTTCATTTTGAGAAGTTGTAAGCCAGAAGCTTGACAAGTGCTATCCTGATTTTGTAATTGGTAATAACATGGATGCTTGCGGTGATTTTGATAATATTAATGCGCAGGAAAAATAAAATTTTCGTCCTTGTGGACAGTTTATCATCTTTATGGGGATGGGGAGGCTTTATTTTGAGTCAATCATGAATTCGGGATGTTTGTCAAGTATCCAAGCATTCATGAAGGAGTCCAATGCAATTTTCGACAAGGGTTGTGATTACTAGGGCACAACTTTGTCATTTTCATGAAAGTCTCTGAACAGGGTTCAGGTTTAGTATATTTGTAGAAAGTTGGAGATGATTGATTATATACTCAAGTGCTACAGTACGTAGGTTTAACTATAGGGCCTACTTTAGGATACAGAATTATTCATCTGTCCTATCGTAAAATGTCTATAATCTGTGTGCATATTGGAACGAAATCAACCAAATTATTGGCATTTTCTCTGAGTAATAATTTTCGATTTTTTAATCTAACTGTGAGAGTTTAACGCAGTTTATACATTTGAAGCCAATCTTTCAAATCACGAACGCGCTGTGGTACATGCTGTATGCAGGAAAATGGGTATGACTTCCCGGAGTTTCGGGTAAGTTCTGATTATGGATTTGCTGGTGTATGATAGTCGAACTTTTAAATTGTATGTCTTGAGGTTTACTACATGCAAATTTGTGGCGGTCTTACATAAAACTTAAAGTAGTCTTATCATGCCTTTACTTCTTTACAGAAGCGGAAATCAGAGGCGTGTTTCTGTTTACAAGAAAACAAGAGAGGTGCATAGTACAAAGAAGAAAGAAAATCTCACTAATTTTACATTTTCAGAAGAATCAAAATTAGTGTTGCAAGACTTATTTGCTAACTATCCACCTGAAGATGGAGAGTTTCCAGTGATAAGAGAAGACTCTGTAAAGCATGAAAAATTATTAAAAAACAAGGATGACATCTTCTGTAAACCTTCATTAAGGAAGGAAGACATTGTGAAGAAGGTGGAATCATATAATTCACGAATAAAAGAGGATGCCAATCTGAGAAAGGTTGTACATTCTCAATGATTCATATTTTATGTCCTTATATTTTTTTGATTGTCTATCTTCCTATTGTTTTTCTATATTGGAGCAAAATCAAGCACTTGCAGCATATTTAGCAATGACTTCTAGAAATTTGAAACATTTTTGGCTTTGAAATTGAATGAAGCATACCTGATATTAAGTTATATTTGCAGGTTGTTGAAGATAGGTGCAAGCTTCCAATTGCACAGTTTAAGGATGTTATCACTTCTACTATTGAATCTCACAGGGTAATTTTTGTATAAATTTGTATGGGTTATTGCTAAATGCTTAGTCCTGCTACATGTTTTCACATTGGCCATGACATTGCTTCAGACAGTTGTTATCCTTATTTTAATTTATCTGTTCTTGTCTTGGTCTGAAGTATTGTTTTTTACAATATTCATTGTGTATGCTGCATGACCTTATTATGATGATTTGATGGCTTGATAAATCTGCAAAATGTAATTTTGATTTAGTGGTTATGCAGGTTGTTCTCATATCTGGTGAAACTGGATGTGGAAAGACCACGCAGGTTTTGACTTGATTCTTCTTGATTTTGTTTAATACTGAATAAATAAATTATCTTTGTAGATATTCAGCATACTTGCCAAGAACTTTACTTCAAATATAATTCTGCTTTTAACCACGGTTTATTGTCTCTAAGATGTATCAATGCATTAAGATATCTAATTTTTGTTAGTTTCTTCTTTCCAAATTACTTGATTAGAAGACAATTTTAGGAGTTGTATTTGCAGAATTGAATGATTCTCATTGGATCTGTATGTATTTATTGTGAATAAAGTTGCTTTTGTATTGTAGGAAAGAAATTAGTTTGTTTTGTAGCATGCAGCCAAATTGAAGATCTACTGGCAGACTGTGATATGCTTAATCTGTTTTGTAATGATGTGGGTTTTCTATTATTCTGCTTAATGAGTTCTTGAAAGATGTAACACCTTCTATTTTGATAGCTTGAGTAATAGAATGATGGTCGCACTGTATGTACCTTATTGGAATTCAACAATATACCAGGACAGTATAGTTACTGTACACCTTTCTCTTATTAACCTGCTGCCACATTCTTGATTTCAATTTTTTCCTCAATTTGGAAGCTCATGAATTTGGCTCTTGGCTTCTTTTTTTTTAAAAAAAAGCATTTTTTTGGGTACATTGTATGTAGTGGCAGTTGCAGCACTGTCTTACCCATTTAACAAAACCAAAAGGCATCATGCTTCTCTCTCATTTCTTTGTTCTCTATATTTTGAATGGTTTGAAGCTTAAACACTGTCATGAATCCCACATTGGCTAGGTTGTGTTGCTATGTTCAATATATAATGAGTGGCAAACCTCCTCCCATAAGGTGCATTTTGGGAGTGAGTTAGGCCCAATTTAATATTGTATCAGAGCCACCCTTAGTTCAATGGTTTGGTGCGGTGCCTGGCCTTAAGTTGCCCAAAGCCCATTTGATTGTTCTGTTTTGCCCGGTTTGGGCTGGGGGGTGTGTCATGAATCCCACATTGGCTAGGTTGTGTTGTTATGTTCAATATATAATGAGTGACAAACCTCCTTTCATAAGGTGCCTTTTGGGAGTGAGTTAGACCCAATTTAATGAACACATTTTGGAATTGGGTTATATATCATTTGGGAGTGAGATCCATTATTTGGGCATTTGACATTTTGGAACATAATATAGTATGAGATGTCAAATAAGAGGCACTTTAGCTCTTTATTACATTGTTCTTGTGCCCAAGTGGTTCATGTTTGTTTTACTATCTAAGGAAGGATAATTTTTATATTTCCAGTGCTTGTCGAATGGTTGACATGTTACAACACTATTGTTAAAAGTATATTAGCACATTTATTCACATAAGCTTGAAATATGATATATGTTTTCCTCTCTTCAAATGTTATAGGTTCCGCAATTTCTTTTGGATCATATGTGGAAAAAGGGTGAGACATGTAAAATAATATGTACACAACCTCGGCGTATATCTGCAACATCAGGTGCGAACAACTTCTTAAGTGTTCTTACTGTTCATCCTATTAACTGTAATTGCATATTTACTTTATTAATCTTTCTTTCATACATGAATGTTCTTGGTGTCTTTGTATTCAGTTGCTGAGAGAATCTCTTCTGAAAGAGGGCAAAATATTGGAGATGATGTTGGTTACAAGGTATCTCAACGAATTTTCTCGACTGCTTCTACTAACTAAATGCATCTCAACGATTTTTCTCGACTGCTTCTACTAACTAAATGCAATACTGAGTTTTCACTATTTTCAATGAAATAATAGATTCGATTGGAAAGTAAAGGGGGGAGGGACTCTTCAATAGTTTTCTGCACTAATGGGGTGCTGCTGAGAATACTGGTTTCCAGGGGCACCAGTGGTTTGAAGAAGAAAGCTTCTAAAAGAATTGCCAAGGATGATGTGTGCGAGATTACTCACATTATAGTGGTATTCATCTTTGTTGTGGTTTTGTCGAAATTTTCTTTATTTTACTGATGTTAGATTATCCCTGCTTACCTTGTTTCTGTAAAATTATGAATTTCTTGCATCTTTTGTGTACATATTGGTTAAAAGCTCATTGCTAACTGTTTGTAGATTATGCTGTCTTCGTCTTTTATATCATAGAGTTACATTTGGCTTATCACCTTTGGCTTGTGATTCACTCAATTTTCATACCTTTTTTGTCACATTCCCATAAAAGTGTTGTTATTGACTAAAATTCCTGAAAAGTTAGCATTTTATAATTACATCGGCAATAATCCTGTAAAAGGCAGATTGTTCAGGGCAGGCTCAATGGACAATGGGGATGGAATAGCTCTTGGTTGGTTAGGACATCCTATCTTTAAAGATAAAGAAGTATCATTTCTTCACTGTATATTTAAAGATAAAAGTGTTGCTAATGCCTTAAAATTGAAAAGTATTGAGCAATTCGCTGGAAGGTGTTAAGGATTGTTGGTTAGTAATATTAGAATTACATTGTAAAATTCTAAATTGATGAGGTGGAAAGTTACTCACGGATTTAGAGTCTTTAGTATTCCCATAAAAGTCAGATTGGTGTGAGTAAAGGATAGACAATAGGTTGGATCAATTTGTATTTTGACCTTATGGCTTGGGAGAGTGATAGCCTCTAAAATTGCTACTATTGGAAGCAGGTATCTCAAAAACTGCCATTGATCCATTGTGGTCTGACTATCCCTTTCATTGGTCTAGCTTATAGTATATTTTCTTTCATGTTATATATATCCATAAAAACATCCATGGTGCAACCTGTTGCTTTTTAACTTCATTAATTTTACTGATGCGTCTCTTTTTTGGCCCTGTAAACAGAACTCCAAACATCATTGAGATCTTGCTGTTTACCCTGAACTTGGGTCCTGTATATATCAAGATTTTTCAATCTTCTTGCATCATTTAAGCATTTGAATGGGTTGCTTAAAGGCCACAGGCAGCAAGATAGATCATACAAGTTAAAGAGTATCATTTGATTACAAGATCAAAGAATAACTTATCCAAACCTGTTCGGCATGTACAATTGTTAACTGAATAACTGATGCATTGGGATCAGTTTTTGGTTATTTGCAACGCTTGCTATTAACATATTTAGTTTCAAATGATTTGTGAAATTTTTGGGAAATCTTTTTCAATTAAGTTTTTTTTTTTATAATTTATTATGTCCTTCATTTTGTTTTGTTTAGTTATTTTTTGGTCTGAAGCTAAATTGTCCCTAAGAAGTTCTCTGATTCTTAATATGAAATTTAGAAAATTCAATTGCCGGCAAGATTACTTAAAACACATTATACTGGAACTTGTTTTTATAGTGTATCTTAACAAAAGTACTGAGTTCCTTATAGAAGATCAACCCATTGTTGCTGCAGCCACTCACACCTTTGTAGATGGACTGAGCAATACCTTCATTTTCATTACCAAAACTTAAATTACCCACTTCCCCAATCATTCGCCTTCCAAATCCTTTGAGGAGTAAACATTGATGATGATGACATTAATTTGGTGGTTTGTTTAAATTTCAATTTCATAATGCATCATGTTTGCACTACAGCCCCAACTGTGCATTCTACATCACTTGGATTTTGAACCGATCAGCTTATTCTCCATGAGATTAGAACTGATGCTTGGTGATATTTGGAAGCCATTGTATTTTTATCAGAACGCAAAATTATTTTAACAAAAAACCTTTATTTTTTTTTGTTTCGTCATAATGACTATTAAACCAATGCCATGAGAAAATGGCAGCAAAAATGATTCCTTCACTATATGATTTTCCTCTGTCCGCCATCTTTGTGGTAATGATTTTGATAATTTTCATTTATAGTACTGAAGTCAAATATTTCTGTGCCTTATTTTTTTTGATACTTCCCTTACCAGAATATTGTTTCCAGGATGAAATTCATGAAAGGGATCGCTACTCTGATTTTATGCTGGCAATTATCAGGTATTTCAAGTGTTTGCTTATTCATTCTTTAGTGGTTGAGGACATGGCTGGTGTTCTTTATTTGATTTACTTGAATTTTTGGGAAATATGAAACCAAGTTAATATTTTGCTATGATACAAGTAAGTAAAATAATGATGATTCAGTAACAACAGCTAATAATGATTCAGTAACAACAGCTAATAATTCATGATTACATAGTTAAGTTTTGATTTTTAGTCATATTTTTCGGTTATATACAGAGTTTATAAGAGTTTTTGTACTCATGGTTATCAGTTGATTGAGTTCTTTAGTTAGAAGGATCAAACCTATTGGTTAAAACAAGTTTTTGTTGTGATTGACAACACAAACATTCATAACATCAGACCATTAATTGTTGAACTTTTTAATTATTTTCTTGTATTGATAAATCTAGACTATGGATTTAAAAATTTTGAATTCTTACCTCTGAAACTAGAAAAAATTATCGGGTAATCTTGACCATATTTCTATTTAAGTTCTGAACGAACCCAGCTGAGAAGCCTGGGTGTCTAAAGCATTCTTTATATTGATTTACTGAAATTACAAGTGATTCTTTACTCCATATTTATTACATTCATTTTGCAAGCAAATCCTCATTTTTTCTTGGTATATTATGTTTTAGGGAAAAAATGTTGCATTTATGATACAGGAAATAAAAATTATCATATTGATAATTCTCAGACCCTATTTTGCATTATCAATATCACTTGTATAGTTGTTCTTCTGATGTTAGTTACTTTCTTGCAGAGACATGCTACCAGTGTATCCTCATATTCGACTGGTTAGTTCGGATTCTTTTCTTTTCTTCTTTCAGTTGTAATATGTTCCCCCAATTACCTATGTGTTAGTTTTCTCGTTTGAACCTGCTTGTGTGCAAAACAGATATTGATGAGTGCAACTCTTGATGCTGAAAGATTTTCAAAGTACTTTGGCTGTTGCCCAATTATACGAGTTCCTGGTTTCACATATCCTGTAAAACTCTTCTCAAGGTTAGCAATAAGATTTGTGTCTTAGGTTGCACTTTCTTGTAACATTTTTTTTTTGTATTATTCAGGTCAAAACTTTTTTCTTGGAGGATGTTCTCTCTATTCTGAAATCTCAAGACGATAATCATCTTGACTCTGCTATGCCAAGTAGCCATGATTTAACTGAGGAAGATAAAGCTTCTTTTGATGAGGCTATTAATTTAGCTTGGTCAAACGATGAGTTTGAGCCTCTGTTAGATTTTGTTTGTTCTAAAGAAGATCCTCTTGTTTATAACTACCATCATTCTTTGAGTGGGCTAACACCATTGATGGTCTTTTCTGGGAAGGGAAGAATAGGTGATGTTTGCAGGCTTCTATCTTATGGCGTAGACTGCCATAAACTAACCAGGGATGGATTATCAGCATTGGAATTGGCTAAACAAGAGAACCAGCAAGAAGTTGTGGAAGTAATAAATAAACATATGGAGAGTACCATACCCGAGTTAATAGAACAACAACAATTGCTTGATAAATACATGACATCAATTAATCCTGATTTTATTGATGTTGTTCTGATTGAGCAGTTGCTAAAGAAAATATGTCTCGACTCAAAAGATGGTGCCATTCTTGTTTTTCTTCCAGGTTGGGATGATATAAATAAAACCAGAGATAGATTGGTAGCTAATCCATTTTTTAGAAACACTTCTAAGTTCATGATTATTTCGCTCCACTCTATGGTTCCATCTTCGGAGCAAAAGAAGGTTTTCAAACGACCACCTCAGGGTTGCCGCAAAATCATTCTTTCAACAAATATTGCGGAAAGTGCCATTACCATTGATGATGTTGTTTATGTCATAGATAGTGGTCGAATGAAAGAAAAAAGCTATGATCCATACAATAATGTATCAACACTTCAATCTTCCTGGGTATCTAAAGCCAGTGCAAAGCAGCGGGAGGGACGTGCAGGCCGATGTCAGCCCGGTATATGTTATCATCTTTACTCTAAACTGAGAGCTTCATCTCTGCCAAATTTCCAAGTTCCTGAAATTAAGAGAACGCCTATTGAAGAACTATGTTTACAGGTAATTTTTGCTGTTTTATGTCGTATTTATTTCTTGTCTCCTTGAGGAAAGCTCAGTAGGTGTAGATGTTTGGAGATTTCGTCATGGGATTGAAAATCTATGCTTTTATCTATGATTTGTATGAATGCACCTACCAGAAGGGTACTTCATCGTTAAAATTGGGATACTTGGGATTGTGCAAAATGGTTTTGGCAATATTGCTTCATTTTTTTGGAAATCCCAACTCTATAAGTCATTGGACATACATATCGAATGTGTGTATAGTCTGGAATGTTTTCTACTTTTTTGCTGTTTTCCAATTTCTGAAAGCTGTAAAACAATTTTCATTTTGACAAGTTTTAGAAACATAAAACAAGAACTGTGATTGTTGTTAACTAAATTTATTAATTGGAACTAAAATAACATTTCTTATGCGGTACAAAATTATAAATAAATTTAATTTTTTTTAAAACAGAAAATTGATTTTGGACAAGTTCTTTTCTTTTTTGTCTTCTAAAATTTGGAGAATTTTCAGAAATTTTCCAAAGTAAACATACCCTAAGTTTTTCTGGTTTTGAAACGGTATGCGGTTTGTGTACATACACTAGCAATACCAAAAATAAAAAATAAACAGCAGAAGAGCTGAATAAGTGGTAGGCTATGGCTTTTGAAACTCAATCTTGGGGTTTTTGCTTCTATGAGCTATTATAGTGACGTAGCATGTTAAACACAACTGGTTTTAATTTTGTCATGCCAGTATTTCAATGATAATTTCGTTAAGAGTTTTAAAATACTACTTAACCAAATCTGATGTTCATAAAATTTTTAAAACTAAGGGGACAGCATACCATATCTGTTGAAATTAGTGTGTGAACATGATCACTTATTGTGGAAATTAACATGTGAATGTAATGTGTCAATTATGTAAAGTTAGTTAGGTAAAATTCCTAAATGTTAGGTAGCCTACATTAGGTAGAAATTAGGTAGCATAACAT
>CANYCX012997009.1:0-10959 GCA_948193385.1 Breynia disticha f. nivosa | reverse complement strand
TATTTTTTGGCACAAAAATAATTAGGCGTTGGTCTTGTGGGCTTGAGTAATTCATTCCATGAATTTTTGGGCTTGGCCCAAGCCCGTCACTGGGTTAACTCAAGGAGTCCAAAGGCACATTTTCTCTAAAGGGGTTGGCTGAAAAACTTAAAATTAGATTTGCCATGTTTTAGGGTTGCATTGCATTTTTATCTTAAGCATGTGGGCCTTGGGCCCAGTTTGAGTGTTAGAATTTCGTGTATGTGAATGTATGTATATGCATGATGCATTCATGGGCCTTATTTTTGGGTTTGTAAAGGCATAAGCCTAATTTCTTAGATTATGCTAGAATAGACTTAGTATAGAAAGGAGGCCCAGCCCGATCTAGACGTGGAGCAAGCCCAATAGAGGAGGGAGCCCAGATGTGGAGGCCCAACAAGGACAGAAGGAAAACCACGATCGAGACAAGAAGAACCACGTTTGGGATAGAACATGACTCAGGAAGAGAATGGTTCCATTTTAGACAAAAGACAGATCGCGTCGTGGTTGTAGGAGTTTCGAACGTGACTCGAAGGGATTTCCATTTCATTTTTTTGGGCAGAAGACTCGTCACGAGTGTGGTTCAATTGAACCACGCTCGTGACCCAGCTAAGGGATATCATTTTTTGGACAGAACGTGAACCACGAACGTGGTCCACCTGAACCACGAATGAGGCTCACTTGCACTTAGATCAGAGAATTGAACAGAAGATGCATCTCGAACATGATTCATTCTGACCACGATCGTGACTCATGCATACAAATTCCTGAAAATGGACAGATTGTGGACCACGAACGTGATTCTTTGGCAACCACGATTGAGGTTGTGCTCGTAGTTCCTCCACTCAAAAGAAGGAATTAACCAGAAAGGGTGTCTCTAACGTGGTTCAATCGAACCACGATCGAGATCGATTGTGATTGAGCTTTGGAATTTGGCTGAACACTACCAGAAGAAGAGCCACGAACGTGACTCATCTGGGTCACGTTTGGTGGCCAGATATGAGTCATTCGTGACTCAACAAGTTTGGACAAAAATGCCTTTATGGTGAGTGGTTTATTGAAGGACAAAGAAGACAATTCCAAGGCAAAAGAGACACATATTTAAGGTTTCATTGTGAAGAGAGAGAACATTTTTTGGCTGGGAGGAAAGAGGGTAGAAATGTTTTATTAGGGTTTTCTTTTCATTCTTATAGATTTACATTATGTCTCTTTCATTTCTTGCTTGTTTGTGGTTAGATTTAGTTATGATAGGCTAAATACTAGTTGGGTTTTCCTTAGAATGTAAATAGACTAATTGTTTGGTTTTCTTAGATGGATTTTGAAGTTTTGAGTTGAATGATTACATTTTGTTGAATGATTGTCTATTGGTTGAACATATTGAATGAATTATTTAATGGGCAATTATAGTTAATTGTTTTTAGTGGTTCTAAGTCGGAATTGTGAAAGCTGAGGCTTAGAACAGGCTAAATCATCGATTGAATCTATGTCGAAAAATGCCTTGGGGTGGTTTTTCTAGAATTAGATATTCATAGATGACGATTGGTCGATTGCACTACGTGAACAATTGATTATAATTGTTGATTGATTATTTGTTATAGGTAATCCTACTCCGGAATTGCAAAAGCCTAGGTTTAGGAAGGTCAAACCAATAGAATTAAGGTGTGTTTAGATAGAAATGTACCAAGCACCCTTAATGTGTTCAATGAAATGCCCAAGTGACTATGGCCTTTACTAGTTCCAATGTATCACGAGAGTAGAACATTGACTAGTTTTAAGGACGCAATCTCGAGCAGTCCGAAAGGAACTATTGATTGAGGATAGTGCGAGAACACCTTCATTGGCTTCAAAACCAATTGGGAAACCAAATATAAGTCTATGGAGTTCTAGGAAGACCCCATCACTTTTCATTATTGTTTTTACCTCTTACTTTTATTTTTTTTACTATTCAAACTTGATATCACACACCAACCTATCATGTTTACTGCTTTCTTTTATTTTCATTTAAGCACCGAATCAACTTAATTACTACGTTCTTCGAGAGTTCCACTTCCGCGGTAAAAATACATCGATTCTAGTGCGCTTGCTAGAGCCGGTCACTTGATTTTTAACAAAGACATGGAAAAAGACAATGATAAGGATGTCAATATATGCAAAGTAAAATCATACTTCAAGCGTAGTTACCTTGCTAATGGTAAGGCATGCTAATGGTAAGGCATCATGTTGAAGCAGTGAACGCAAGTCTTTCGGATTATATTACATCATAGGCTCCAAGTCTTGAATGAGCAAGTTTTTCAGTTTCTCCTTGATTCAATATTTGTTTAGCCTGCCTACATGTGATATTAATATCGGCAAAGAATGACAAAGATGAAGAGAAACCTCCTTAAATAAAGATGACACTTAAAGACATGGATAAGGATGTCAAAGAAGAATTCTACTCACATTATACTTCATATTAAGATTATTATCTTATTTACATTATGATTATACTAAAATCATAAATTTATTTTTTTTAAAAAAAAGCTTAACAATTCAAATGAGGCCAACTTTATTTTTTACAAGTACTCTACAAATCACAACAACACTTCTAAGGACTATAACTTTTAATCCAGAATGAGTTATGAGGCCCACAAGATATCAAATCGAAGTTTGTCAGAAAATCTACATCAATAAATTATCAATTACTCCTATATTTGGGAAACTCAAACATAGGAGTGAGGAGCTACTATTATAGGTTGTATATTTTGACAACGTAAGAAAGTCAAAATATTTCAAAGACCTTAAAGTTAGATACATTGTATTCAATAAAAAATACATATATATTTCATGATCAACATTCAAGTATTGAATCTTAAATTCAAAGTCAGTGATAACAAAAATCGCGTTCAGAGTATCTCCATCATTTGTGTATAAATAGACTTCATTCTCTTCATTGAAGGTACGCTCTAATAGATTGTGCTTACTCTGCCAAAATTATCACCCCTCTCTCCATTTACTAACTTAAGCATCAGAGTTTAATCAGAGGATAAAAGTCTCGACTCTCTGATTGTGTTCTCTTTTACAGATTATTTCTCTTTTGCAGATTATATTCAAGGAGCGACAATTCGTTTTTATTGTTGTTCTCAGGCAACAACATCTTCTATGTGCTTTCCTCTTTCTAAACCATATAAACTCAGCACTTTCTTAATCCATTGTCTATTATATCATTAATCCCATCAATCCTATTACTTTTTTTTTCCAAAGCTCACATTCCTGTTTGCCTTTCATTAGCCAATTAGAACACAATCATCTTTAGCAATCTTAGGCTTTATTCTAATCAATCCTCAATAATCTTACTTTCCATCAAAACCCAATTTATTTGTCATCTTAACTTATTCTCCAGCATCAATACCTAATTTTCCTAACCTATTTTTCATTCAACCTAAGACGCAACAATCCCAACATTGCCCAAGCCAATAACTCACTAATCACAACTCTACATTTATTTTATTCTCAACATCCATACCATTTAAACATACAACCTTAGAAGTTTAATAATTTATTAAAGAAAACTCCTTTTATAAGTGGGAATGATGTAGGATTGATTAAGGGATCTTTTTAAGATTGGGGATGATGTGGGCTATGGGTAAGTGACTTTGGGGTTGTATAATGCGTTTTTATTATTCAAGTTCTTGTTCCAATGAAATAACACATTTTTAACCCCACTGCCCTGTTATACTATCAACTACGTGTCACCATTAACTGTGCAGTCAGATTATATGGACAACATAAGCATGCTACTGATCGTGTAACAAAAAGTTTATTACTGATTGTAGGATAATTTTTCAAAATTTTGTTATTATTTTAATTAATAATAAAAATTTTATTGAAAAAAAATTGAGGACGTTACAACTAGTGTTATTGGCTAATTGGTTCAACAAATTTTTCGCTAACATTGAAGGCACTTAACCTTGAGTTGCTACTCTTTTAAAAATTGGAAAAAAACATACACATCACCAAAAGCAAGTTCTACAAGCTGCTTTATTTTCCAATTCATTAGTCAATAATTCATTCATTTTTTTAATATTTATGCATAAAAAGAAGGAAAGTAATAGTCAACTTTTGATGATTATTGAATTCAGTGTGTAGCAATACACAAAGTCAAGACGGGTAATATGCGATGCGACTTAAAACCGAATATCTGTACAAATGACAAGAAAGCATGCCACTCAACATCATAGTGAGTTGGATATAATTAAGACCTAACTTGCAAAGCATCTTATAGCACACTCAACCGCTTTCTTAATATATTCTCTAATTTAATCTTTTATTTATTTTTTAAACTAAATTTCTTAATAATTTGTATAATATCAATTTTTATTAAATAATAATGTGTGAAAATTATTTTTTTAGCTTTTTATTTGTAAAGAGCTATTGAGTGTGCCTCCTAAATTATTTTTTTGGGTATGGTTTATAATGCTCTTGGTTTGTTGGATATAACAAAGGACCAACTTGAGAAAATATGACATAGAGTGCACATGGCATTCATGCACTTAGGCTCTTAGTGAGCATGTGAGACTTAATTGAATTATAAAGGCTCTTAGTGAGCAAATGAATTAAAGAGGGAGTGGTTATGGCACTTGGTGTGCAAAATTTGGTGCTTAGTGCACAATAATACGGGTAGTATATAAAACATGCTACACCGGGCACAGTGGTTGATTATTCGATACACAGACATGTGTATGAATGTGTCAGGCCAAAACATGGCGTACATAAGGCCAAAACAGGGCGTAATATGGATATCCAATTCTTACAACCAAAACTCCCGACCGAAAGGCCCGTTTGCAAACGTCAACTTATTGGCCAAAACATAGCGTAAAGTAAAAACCAATTCAAACTTACGAGTGATCATATAGGTTTGCATTGTGGGTCATGCATTCACATCTCTATATTCATACATGGTGAGGTTTGGAAATGAACATATGTTAAGTGATTTGATTTATGGAAAGTAATGAATGTTGTATGAAATGGAAAGATTAATAGTTTGGAGTAGCATTTGTTTGCACCCTGACTACGCGCATTGGCAGCGACCACGCGTACTCCCATACCATGCGTAGTTTGAGCCCAAACATACTAGAAAACAACATTTCCATGCAATTCTCAAGAATCTCTCAAACTCAATTTCATTTCCACAATTTAATATAACCATGTTGTTATCTATTCTTATTCCACATGTTATACACATAGCAAACATGTACCCATCCTTACACTCTCAACATACAGTCATTCATCTCACACTATCCTTACAACATTCATACACTCGTGATCAGGGCAAGTAATTCAATCTAATGCCAATTGTAGTCTATACCACAACTTATAATAAGCACACTCAATAATCGCATAATGAATTCATGATCATATAAGCATAGTCAAATCATAAGTTCATAAAGACACCTTTTATGCAAAATGATAAATGCGAATGCATATCAAATAATGCATTACTAATCATGATCACTCGGAATCCTATTTAGTTTTAAATTTACGCCCTTACTTGGCCTTAATTTTGACGTTTGCAAACGGGTCTTTCAGCCGGGAGTTTTGGTTATAATATTTGGATCCATATTTACGCCCTTACTTGGCCTGGCACACTTGTACACACGTTTGTGTAACGAGCCATTTTACACTGTGCCCAGTGTAGCATTTTTTCATATACTACTCGTAATATTTATGTAGAGATCTTTAAGACCCCCAACCCATTTCCTGTGTTTGGAAATTCCCCATCTCACCCCAGGTAGGTTGTTGATATATCCTCATGGGTCGTATCTCAGACTTAAATCCACGACATGTGATATACCTTTTAAACTATAAATACTCCTTCATTATGCTCACAAAGAGCCCTTATCCTTTTATTTAAATTTGCTCCGTAAGAGCTCTAATGCATGAATGATATGTGCACAATCCATGCCACCAACTCATGCATTCATCATGTATTCACCAACCGAGCATGCTATATTTAACAATTACATGTTGAGTCTAGCCATCCATCAATCTCAAGCAATCCATATACAACTAAGCAAGAACATCCATATGGACCACTCATAAGAGTATATGAATATTCACTCACAATTCATCTCATATCATAAAGGCATGTCTTAATCAAACAAACCACATTCATATGCCCATATTCGTAATATCCCATTACAATCTTTTAATCATACAAGACCATTCAAGATCATACAAGCTCACACAAGTGCATACAAACACACATGTTCTATCCATCACAGTCCATGTTTAAGACCCACCCATTGTTCATCATGTCATGGAAACATAAACTTATAATCAGAACTTATAGACTCATCTCATTATATCATTTTCTTATCCTTGAGCTAAATAAGTACAGTAGTTTCCACAACATCAACTAAACATTTATTTGCAATCAAACCTAATAGACCCCAACACATGCATCTTTCAAGAAATCCACATATTCATATGAAGCACTATATTTCACACTCATTAGCAACCAAACAAGCATTAACACATTATGAATGTAGCCGGCATAACCAATCAACACAACTTACTCATGATTACAGCACATCAAAACTATTCCAATCACAACATAAATTTTTAATCTATCATATTAATTCAACATGCTCATACCACAAGCATCATGCATTCAAGAAGAAAAACAAATTAGGGAAGTTGCGCTCGTGTTACTTACCTCAGAAAAGCGCTTAGTGGCTCGGGTTCATACCTGCACCGTCGTAAGTCAAATTCCCTATTTTACCATGACAATGGTACATCAATCTCACATTCACTAAATTATGAAAATATATGAATGTCTAACTTTCCTCTTTAACTTCCTCTCTTCTTTTCTTAACAACAATCACCATTAAGGTACTAAACAAGTTTGTTTAGCTATTCTTTAATGTCACATACCAATAAAACACCTTAACCATCCTAATTACTACATTTCCTTTTCGAAAACCTTAAGCATATTCCTATCCTTACTTCCATCTCTCTCATCAAACATTACCCAATTAAATTGATTCTTAAAACACTATCAATGGATGCCCAAGAAGCTTACCCAAGCAACGAAACATGGAAAGACGTTGGGCACAATAAACCCCAAATTTGTCACTTTATATACTTTCTATCACCAATTTCGGCCACCTAAATCAAAAATTAACACAAAAGCTTCTTACCACAAGGTAGTATACATATTAAGCTTTCCAACGAGCTATCATTTACTCAATTCAGAGCTCAGACGAAAGAGAAATGTGGTCGGAAAGTTAGGGTTATGGAGAATGACGGAAATAACAAAAACAAAGAGAAAAAGCTTACTGATTTTCACTCACCAACTGATTTCATACCTTCGTAACACGAGGGTTTCGTGAGGAATGATGGTGGTGAGGGTTTTTGAACCATGGAGGAAGAGTATGGAGGGAGAGTATGTGTGTGTACGGTGAAGGAAACAAGAAGAGCAAAACCTAAGGCTTTTAATGTTTACATATTTGGATGATTTTGCCCTTCGAGGTTTGATTTCTTAGTCCCTTCGTACTCCCCTCTTCTGCTCGGTTTCATTCGTCCTAATTTTTATTGCCTCTAAGTTTAGAATTCTTTCGCGCAACTCTCAACTCTCGTCAATGACTTATACCGAAATGATTCGCAAAAAATTTATTCACATATTTTCTCTACCTATTTCCCAGTGAAACTATGGAAAATTTAGGGCGTTACAACTCTACCCCCTTAAAAAAATTTCGTCCTCGAAATTTAAATCGTAATCGTAATAGATGTCGGGAACAATTGAGAATAATGCTTGCGCGTCTCCTCTTCAACTTCCCCAAAGGAATATAAACTCCATCTTACTTAACAACCCTATGGTTGTCTTAATCCCCTCGACACTCATTCGTGCATTTAGGCACTCAAACGATTTAATATCCACATTAGCACCAGAGACTATGCTCATGAGGTTTCCACTCAAGGGCATTTCCTTCTACCCACATAGTGTATCATCTTATACTACCCATCTCCTCATATTATGTAACTACTATGTGGCCTTTCCTTTCACACATTTGAGCATCAGTATTCACATATCATCTCTCTCACTAGCTAAATTTCATGTCCTCTGAGCTCATTCTCCTTTAAATTTCATAATAATATATGCTCACGACTTCTCATCTGTCGGGTAGTGCCAGCCCCAAGGTAGGTAAACAAGACAATGATTTGTGTACGCATGAGAAGAAATGCAAGAAAGGTAGAATATTCACGAGAAATGCAATTAATGTCCTACCTTTAGGTCAAGAAAATACGTAGGAAGTCAAAGAATCTCTTCCTCATATTATTTACAACCTTAACACTACCTTCCTGAGCGAGAACAAGCACTAGTAACCTCGATAGTCACCGTCTCCAACTAAGACAATAGTCTAGATCTTAAAATTATCTCTCAATTTCATCAACACTTACCACTGGTTAATCTTTTTGCTTTACATTATTAAACACAATACTCGTCAAAATCCACTTCACATACAAGTTTTCCTCTTAACTCACTCTACCACTAGCATTTGTATACCAATATCATCAAACATAATCATCTCATTAGGTATTTTCATGCCATTTAACCTATCAATTATTTAGGCCACTATCAGCATCTAGTTCGTCTTCTCCCACCAATTTGTAAAGAAGAAAAAGACAATAATGGGACGATTTGTTTACTCATTCAATTTCCATTTAACATATTCCTCCACAATGCCAAAGCACACATTCCCGCTTAACTATATGTGGAATAGTCTTTCACACACATTTGAACAATTGAGCAAGGTTATTCAGTTCCTTTCCTAATTCTCAGTCTTCAACAAGAACAATCATGCTATTTATAACTCATATATGCAAATCACACAAGGTTCATAATCCAAACATGGATCATCTCCATGATTATTTTTATAGTTTACTCATAGTCAAACAATACAAGGAAAACATCCACTACTCACACAATTACCATAAGATGATGCACAAATCACAGAAGGCTCATATAGCCAGACGCAACATCAATTCACACATGGCCACACCTCATACTCATAACCAGATAAACAACTAGAATATATATACATCATCAGTATGAGTAATATGTCCTTAGCTTATGAAGCTTTCTTCAAGGTTTTTAAAAACACAAAGGTCCTTCGTCAACACTAGGAAATCTAAGAAATGCACATTTACTCAACATTTATACACTCATGGTTTATGTCATTTGCAATTCTATACAAGTGCGTACTTGTGCATGTGAAATAATAACACATTAAGATCATTAGATGTGTTTTCACATAGTTCAACATATGTCAAGTCATCATTCATGCATGGATCATAACTCATCACTGTTTATCATTTTCATTCATCACATGCTTGTTATACTCAATGAGCATGCACAATGTTAAGTTTATACTCTCTTCTCGTTCCCCTCAGGGGTCAATCTTATCATATATAATAGCCTTCTCTTTTTTTCATTCTTATTTGAGTGCCCACTGAAAATACTCAATCAATATTAGTATCATCCAGTCAAGGTCTTACCCTTTTCTGTTATGGTTGCCCGTTGGAAGTACCAAATCTATGTTGGCAACACCCAACCAAGGTCTTACTCCTGCTCATTTATGCATGCCTGCTGAAAGTACCCAACCTACGTTGGCAACATTCAGCCAAGGTCTTACTCCCCCATTTTAGCATTTACATTTCTTTTCCCATATAGTTCTCTTATTTCATGCGTAAATGCCAATGTGCAGGTTTCACGACATGTACGCCTTATGAATACCAAATCACAATGCATATTCATTCTCATTACATCATAGGAATTCAAGACTCACACTATCCATTTAATTCAATTAAGTATTCATGCACTACCCACTCATATGACCACGTCATATGAAATATTCAATAATCATAACATACACATGTCTCATTTACATTTATAACCACATGTCGTAACATCATTTTCATCATGCACATCATCGTGACAATATCACCAATTTAACACGGGAAAAACATAAGTGTGACCTCCGAATTCAAACATCACTCACGTATAAACTTCCCTCCTAGAAGTGAAACTTGAACCCGGAAATCAAATATTTGATTTTTAATAATGAAATAAATATTTGCGAGATAAGAATTGAAGGACATAAAATAACAAACTCATTTTCATAAACATTATGTAAGGTTTATAAAGCATATGTTTCATCCAAAAATAAATTTACAAAAGGGTTCCAGGTTATGAAGGAAATAAGAATCCAAATGATTCTATTTTCAATAATAACCTGCCAAAACTTCAAGTAACTGAATGTATGCATTGTCATATACATATACTCAAACCCAAACCATAGTCCAAATAAGTGCACAGCACACCTCGGTCCATCTCTATGAAATCTCCAAAATCCGAGCAATGCGAACCGTCCCGACAAAAATGGAAACTTCTCAAATTCCTGCCGAGCGTTGCAGACAATAATTGCGTGAGCTATAAAATCAGTAAGTAACATAACCACAAATGGTCAACTTCAGTCAATATCAAACAATTCAACATCTTTTTCACAATCCATATCATCACTCATCACGTTTTCATTCTTTTCAACATTTATACCCAATTAAATTTGAGTTGATTTAGGAAACAAATGACGAAACCAATGAACTTTGGCCCAATCTGACCACCTACACGGTTTTATCAAGATTACACAGTTTTGTCCGTGTAAGTTAAGCCCTGTCCATATAGTACGCCAGTGGTGGTACACGGACTTGGTGAATTACACAGTCATATTTGTGTACTTTAAGCCTTGTCCGTGTATCAATCCAGTGGTGGTACACGGACGCTAACTAAGTACACGGGCAAGTCCGTGTAGTTTTGTTCTTGTCCGTGTAGGTCTCCAGCACTCTTTTAACCTTCCAACATTCAACCTAAATCACATTAAACACATATACATTCAACCCATA
>CANYCX012995543.1:0-10346 GCA_948193385.1 Breynia disticha f. nivosa | reverse complement strand
ATATTAATTTAAATATTAATACTAATTACTCATTAATAGGAACCTATCATAAATATAATCAGCAAAAAGTTGCTGTTATGCTGTTGTATCATTAATCAGATTGATGCCTAGGGAAGGGAAACGATTAGCAGAGCATATCTGGATAGTTTCAGATAGGGTTGTTCATTCTCCCATTGCTCATAAACAAATCAACAAGCTTTAGACTACGAGAAATCGAGAAAAACAAAAAAGATGTCACAGGTAGATAATTTGTAATGTGTACCAGCAATTATAATTCTGCTTACATTATCAAACTCCACTGAAATGTGAGAATGTTCACCCATAAACCAAACCTACACAGCCAAAAATGTGAGAAAGAATTAGAGATCCAATTATCCATAGAAGCAATAGATATCAATTTTAATAATATGTAAATCAGTCTAAATTAGTTGCAACTCAGAAAATGTGTTGCTCTTCCCAATGCCTCGACAAATTCATAAACATAATTTAACAGTCATTTGAATCAGTTTTCCACTTGAGAAAAGATAAAACCGATTCAAAGATGCTCATAGGAGGCTCTCACAATCTGATGACACTATGCAGTAGCCGGCTTATAACAATTTTTATACCTTTAAAACACATTTAGCCATATAAGTTCTCATGTAAACAGCGTGTCTAACAGTCTAAATAATGAGTACTGATTGTCTCTGTTTCATGGTGGCCCATTCAATCCTTAGAAAACACCTAACTCTGAGCTAAGTGAATGGATAAATTATTATGGCAGCTTTGATAATATCAACCAGGAAAAAGAAAAGGAAGGAAACAACGCATTCTCCACAGCAAGTTTGCTGATGTAATGGATTTCTCAAAGAAAAATTAAAGAAAACTATGTGAAATCTTTTGAAAAACTAAGGATCAGTTTAGTCTGGAAAGTTCTTTTTATGTTATTGTTGTGTTTCTGTTTATGAATACTGAACAATATGTAAAAAAAAAAAATCAATTCTCTAAACCAGTTTTCTAGTTTTCCAATTTTTTGGAAATTTTCAGAATACTAAACAGGCCCTATATTTTTCTCCTTTCTTAAGTGTATCATGTTTATGAAGCTATACCACAGTAAGCTAGGAACTGACAAAAATGCCATGTTATTCTTCTGTTGCTACAAATTGAAGGAAAATTCTTTACTCATATAAACCAAATAACAGGTAAATATTCATAACAAAGGAACTTGCAGCATTAAATAAACATGTGGTAGAAAAGAGACCATTCCTCAGGCCAAATCAGTACTGCTGGAATAAGAATGACACGGACTAATTCTGAATGAATTGAACTCTTCATTGAAAGATAAAAGTGTCATTTAATTTCCGAGCTAAATACTCAGCCTCCATTAGTTAAGCAAATTTTAGAAGATCCAGAATTTCACACGAAAAAGTAAATACTATTAAAATTATACAAATACCATGGAAGAGAGAGATTGCAGGCCAGCTGATCGTAGATTAGTTGACCTTTGATCTTCTCCTACTTCTTGAGCCAACTCACAGAGCTTGGGAATAAAGCCTTCTAAATTAAACATGTAAGTTCCATCCTTCTGCAAAATTTCAGTAGCTGAATGAGACATGCATTAACTAAAGGCTTCAAGAGAAATTATCCTTAAGCTCGGGATTTTCTAATATTGTTTATCATGAAAATTCCAAGATAGCACAAATGCACCAACCTGATTGTTTACGAAGTCGAATAGAGTTTCACACCCAATAACTTGCATATCTTCCTGTCGTGTTTGATCCAATAAAGTGTGAATTATGCTCAACAAGCTACTACCAAATAAAGGCCTGTGATTTCACTCAGTCATAAGAAGCTCGTAATAAGAAATTGAAAAAAAAAATCAAAAGGAAAATGTGGAAGGAATAAAAATGAGAGCTTTATTCAAACTACGAACTCACATCTGCTCCTTGCACAAAACCAACAGCTTCCTGTAAATGCACATCACGATTTTTGCATATTGGAAGTTTTCATTTCTTAGTTCTTTGTAACACCTTTGCTCGAGAGAATTTGAGATCTGATAATCAGATAGGCAGTTCTCATTAATTGAACAACAATTCTAAAATATCCACTCACATTTTAACGTGGAAGAATTTTCCCCCAATCGAAAAAACAAAATCCTCAATGAATCCATAACCATCTCATATCACAAAAGAAATTCATCTAACCCTTAAACCAACAGGATCATACCTTTGGGATTCTCATGGGATTTTTAGCGGCATATTCACATAGCTTTGCAATTTTTCGATCATTTGGTCCTTCCTCCTGACATTCAATATTTTAAAAGCAATGTATTTAGTAGAGGGGCAACCAAATGTAAATCATTTCAGACCAAATAGAAATTGAAAAACAAAGTACAAACCATATCAAATGATATCATCAAAGAATTTAAGGGAGTAAGGGAAGACTTTCCATCAAGGATGCAAGTTAAACACACATTTTTACCATTTAATAGGTGCAGCACAGCATCAGAGAGACTGAACAGCCTACAGCCATAATCAGTGGATTAAGAGAGCATTTCTAAACTAAGCAGTCAAGAGGATCTTAGTGCAACAGTGACCACTTTTATAAGACCATTTTAAGACAAAAAAAAACAAGCATTAGACTGTCTGGACTTGGATATTTCTAAGCCGTATCGCTTCCGCTCTGCCAAATCAATTTCCCTGTAGCTGTCTGATAGCACAGATCAAATAAGAGAAAAAAAAGAGAACAACTGACCTGATTTTTGGGAAAATTATCGGCAATAAGCTTCTTGTATCTCTTGATAGGCTGCCGGGATCTGGCCCTCATAGCAGGGCAGAAGAAACAAAGGCTTCCACATGCTGGCAATACTTGTCTTGAGATCACTCCAGAGACGACACTCATTTCCAAATTCTAATATTCTCAACACAAAAATTTCTGAACTCCAACACATAAGACCCTCTAAAATAATCGCCCTTCTTTCCCTTCTAAACCAATTGGAAACCCAGATTTTGGCTTCCTGAAGGGAAAGAAAGGCTCAAACAATTACCGGTAGTCTTCAAATAAACTAACCAACCTGTAATCAAGCCAAAATTGAAGTCACAAAACAATGCCCCTCACAAATCCATCAAAAGGGTTCACCAAAACCACATTGACAAAGGAAATCCCAGCAATCATTCAGAATAAAATTATGAGTCAAACCACCAAGACAATGTAGATTAAAAATTCAACCGAAGGGATCACAAACACAATAAAGCTAAATCAAAATTCACCAACTTTGCTACAAAATCACGGTAAAGCATCGAAATTCATCATAAAAACTACAAAGAATACCCAAAAAAAGAGATTTTTAAACGATCATAACAAAATCAATATAAAAAAAAGGCAAACATTTACCTAAGACCAAAAAGAAAAAAAGCAGAGGAAATGGTGGAAAAGGGTGTAATGCATGGAAAATGGATAGAAGCGGATTTGTAGCAATCTCTGCACCGCTAAATATAACGAGTGTGTGTGAAAATGAGTTTCTCTCTCATGTTATATAGATAGAGAGAAGCAAGAAAAATCCGAAATGCTAAAAATTGCAAACAAAAGCCGGCCCGCCATGCCTATAAAGTTATTGAGTTTGTTGTACAGAAACGGTATTATAAATGAGAGGGTCCCATCCCATTTCATGCATTCAACTATATATTTAATTAATTCATTCCTGCCAAAGTTGCTTATGAACGTGCGCCACCTCAAACTATCAACTCTTCTCTTCTGCATTCACAGTTAATTATCGGTTTGTTGGTTGAGTAAATATTTTTGTTTACCCATTTTTAATTTTTAGCGAAAACGGATAAAATCGAATGCCCTTTAAAAAGTGTTGTAATGGATGTGAAGTGTGCGAACAGAAAATTACAGTGCTTCTATACTAATCCTGTGCTTATTTCATGGATTACCGTCGTATGATATTGGATAGTATAGTTTAAATTATTGAATCATCCCAACTTACAAATTTAGTGGGTTATAATTCTATTGTTTTTCTTTACATTTTCAAACCATGCAATAACCATGACAACCTATACTACACAATGAGAGGCCAAAACAAGCATAGTTTTTTTAAAACCATACTTAACAATACAATATGAACCCACGATCCAAGCAAGGCATAAGGGAAAAATGAAACAATCTTCAAAAATTAATATTGTGTTCATAATTCTAACTTCAAATTCAAAAGATTGTAGTAAAATAATAAAAGAGAATTTATCATTTCAAATGTCATTGACTCAATGACAAAATAAATTGACAATAGCAATACTAATAAAATATGAAATAAATTGCACAGAAATTAAAATAAAATTGTTTGGAATAGTAATAATATTTGCACAACATGAAAATAAAAGTGTTTGGGAACTAGAAATAAACAACAAAAAAGCTAAAAACTAAGAAGACAACAATAGAGGCCGAGTGCCGAGTGATTTTTCTAGAGGAGAACTGCAGAAAATGTAAATTGATGGTTGAAGAAGCAGACTATAAACTGGGAGCTAAATGGATGCTGGGACAGTAGAAAATAGGGGCAAAGATCAGAGAACGCAGTTAGGGACTGACGACTTTCCAAGGGAGATTGGTTGAGAATGTAGATCGGAAGCTAGAAAATTAAACTGTAAATTGGGAATTAAAATGGAGGAAAATAAAGCCAAGGGATGAAAATATTTTAGCTAAAGGTAAAATGCAGAATTTCAAAAGGAGAAAAGGGATCTATATAGTTTGAATGTGGATGATTATTGATCTGTGTTGTGTTTTGTTAAATTTTGTGTGTTGTCCTTTGTTTTTCTCTCTTGTGGCTTTTATAACTTTGTTCAAGTAAGATAAGAATCAATTTTCTTGGATTTCCTTTTTAATCTTTTCTTGATTGATTTTAATTGATTTCATTCAAGTGATTGATTTTAATCATAATCTCTTGAGTTTACTTTCTTTTTTAGTAGTCAAATCAATTTAATTTGCTTGAGAATCAAACTATTGTATAATATGATATTCTTAAAAATAAAACTATTTTAGTTTTAATTATCTATTGTATTATATTAATTATGATTAGTTTTTTATAGTTTTAAGATTATTAAAAAATATGAAATAATAGTTCAAAAAATTGCTGCGTTATTATAATTTGAATAATTATTACACAAATTTAATCTCAATAAAAGTAATTTTGATCACTTCAATAATTTATTAAAATTTTTTATAAAAAAAAATTAAGAAAATAATATTATATCATATCATCTTTTTAAGTGCATTATGATTATAAATCATATCATGTATTATTATATTATACTAACTGATATTACTCAAAATAAGCAGTCTTAAATAGGAATTGCTGGTAACCAATAAAACATAATAGGAAAATCCAAATATGTTATATATTGTATTTTTATTTATAAAATAATAAAAATATCTCAGTTATATAGTATATAAAATTAACATTTAATTTAAAATTATAAAAAGTTTATTTAAAATGTAATATTTACAAAATTTATAAAAAATAAAATAATTTAATATATATTAAACTAAAAATTTATATTAAATTTAAATCATAAAAATTTAATTCTATACATTGTAATAAAAAAAAATAAAAAACGACCGATCTACAAAAAAATTATCTAAAAAATATTGTTCAAATAAAAAAAAAATAAACTATATAATTAATCCCAAATTCAAGTCCAACCCTTCAACAAAAACAAATGAGCATTCCCTAAAGTTAGTATACTAAATACTAAACAAACATGCTCATCTCAAACAAGAGAGAAATTTAATTACATGAAATATGAATCTCCATGAACAACTGTAGAGAAATATCTACCTACTAAAATGAATTCTCAAATGCTTCACAATTTCATTACCACCCAAAACTTCCATTAAAAAACAGCTCATCACCTAGCTTTTTGCTTCTATTTCAACCATACTTTCCCATTAATCCAACTGCACATTCTTAGGCTACCAATTTAGCCTCTTTTAACCACCCCAGACCACAATAGCACAAGTCATTCAATAAGTTCTGCTAACAGATACTCTACCTGGTAAGTTACCTGAGGTGCCGATTCAATTGTGATGCATCTGAATCTTACATCTGTTTCATCAAACCCAGTTTCTTACTAATGTTAGAGCTTTTTCTACATGGATCTACAGTGAAGCTTGAATGCTCATGAAAGATGTGGGTGCCACTGCCATTAACAGTTGCAGATTCATCATGCTATTGGTATCAGAAAGTGCAGACAATATCTAAAGTGAGAATTAACTATGCAACCAATCAGACAAAAACGAATAACCGATTATCTAATCTCATCTCAGACAACCACTCAATTCATAAAATCAAAACTATTGTTGCCAACCTAAAACAATGTTGCCTTTAAAGTCATAAGGCTGCAAGCGTGAGTCGTAATGCCTGTTCCATTTCCAATCAAACTTCAACAATGTGCTTATGGCATGTAAACTGTTATACCATCAACAGAGAGCTATATGAAATATGAATCAAATAAGCTTATGGTGAAAAATAACTGCCTCAAAGTATCTCCCAAAAATTTGTAGTATTCATATTCTGATAAACAATTTACATTGTCTTACAAAGTCGATAAGTATTGAAAAGATGATCTACAATTAACTCAATGGTCCAAAATTCATAATGTACTGCGTTAAAGCAATGAAAAAAGCACAACAGAAACAGTATGAATATTTGAAGCAAAGTATGTTGCTTTGACAGAAAAAAAAAAACATTTTACGCTTTTGATGTGCCTCCATGATCCCTCTCAACATGCTCAACAAGGGCCACAGGATCACGAAAACCTTTACTACACTTGGGACATACATCCATTGGCAAATTGATGACACGAGATTGATTCCCAGTTCTTTCATGGACCTTCTGCACATGATCTACCAGAGTTGTAACAGAGGCAAACCTTGCACCACACTGTGGACACACCTCTGTTAATCCATTTCCCCCAGTTGCATTACTAGTGCTGGAGCCCACTCCAGTCTTTGCTGTTTCCCAAACTTGACTGATCTCACTGCTCAGTTTTGCCATGCCTGCTTCGGCAGATGCACGAACATTAGAAGCAGCAGTGAGTAAGCTTGTTGACCACCTGGATGAAGACGTGGTAGCAGCTTTCGTGTTTTTTGCCTCTTCCTTCTTACTCTTACTTAAAAGACCCATAAACGAAAAGGCTAAATCATTCTTCTTACGTCCAGAACAATTATGATCTGGTCCAAACCGATGCTTCAAGCAATGATCTATGGTACAATCCCTGCACTTGATTGTGTTCGAAAATGTAAGAACCTCTCTACAGCCAGGGACAGGACATTTTCTTTTCTTAGTCACTTTCTCATAATTTGAGGGGTCGCATTCGGTATTAACGTGGAATTCCCAGGAAATATTTGGGTCTTCATCAGGATTCAAACGAACTCCTTTCGCACACAATGGACAAATGACAACAGTAACATCATTCCTATCAGCTTTTGGGCAATTGTGTTTAGCATAGCTTCTATGCTCCAAGCAGAACACCTAGGAAAAAAAGATACAGCGCACAGAATTAACATAAATCCTAAAAGTTCTGCAAGAATATGGATCCAACGCAACGTATCAACCACGAAAAAATTAAACCAACTGATTAACTTGCCAGTTAAACATTCATATTTACTTGATAACATAATAGTAATAAAAAATTTCAACAACATAATAAACCCATATTCAGATTTTCTTTGTCCATAAATTTGGCAACAATTTGTCTTCAGTGAAAGTCAAAATCTTTCAATCCTAAAGCAAACTCCAATACTAAATATTACCAAGAACAAATTTTCTCTCCAATAACAAAAAATTAGCAAAACTAGCTAAAACATTAATTCAACTAACAACCTAAAATGCTTTTACCCATACAGTATCAACCAAAACCCTCCAATTCAACAAAATCATCTCCCCGACAACAAAGCCAAATGGGATGACCAAGTCAAAGGGTTAAAAAGGAACAATGGGTAGGAAAAGAAACTTACATGGCGACAACGATCACAAGTAAAAGGCAAGAAATCAATCTGCTTACAATCCTGGACAGAACAATGTTTCCCAAGATCTGGGAATTCAGGAGTCCCCATCAATACTCGAGCCCAATACAAAGTTGATATAAGCAAGGAAATGAAGGAGATATGTTTTCTTCGCAGTTGTCGGGATTTAATGCGAGGATGGAGGGTGTCTGAATATGGATTACGCGTATTTAGAGAGGGGGAGGAATGGTGTAATGAGAGAGGTGAGGGAAGTCGCCAGGATTTCGGCTGTCTGTTTTACTGTCAAGGAAATTGCTTTGTTTTTGGACTTCTGTTTTTAGGATGTCAAACGATCTTTTCCGATTTTTTGCTGGGTCTTCTTATTTGACTTCACTTTTTCTTTCTTATTTTTCTTTTTCTTTTTATTTTTCTTTTATAATGTAATATTATATATGTTTAATGTTTCTCATACATTAGTTTATGTTGTGTTAGCATTAATTTTTTTTGGTAGATTTAAAGTGTATTTGAAGTGTTTATTAAGGCAAAGACAGATGTGAAGTCTATTTGGGATGTTAGTTTATTGACACGTTTGCAGGGTTAGTGGACCGTGTAGTTAATTACAGGATTACACGAACAAAGTCAAACATTACACGAGCGAGTAATTTTTTGTGTACTGAAATAGGAGACTACATGAATAGGCTTGGAGATTAAACGATTGTGTAATTGTCTGTGTACTAAAACAGAAGACTAGATGAACAAGTAGATTGCACGGTTGTGTCTTTCGACTATGTGTTACACAGAATTAGGGTTTTGGCAGTTTATTATTGTTGTACACATATAAATAGATGTTTTATCCTCGCCATTGTACTCTTTGACCATCAAATCAATAAAGAATACTCTATTTTACAGTGAACGTAAATCACATTGATCGTACCGCATAAATCTTGCTTGTTTGTTTCTTGTTCTTGTTTTCAATTCCATAAATTCCTTTGCTCAATTTCTTAACAAGTGATATTAGAGATACAATCTGCAAATGAGGATGTTATATCATAAATTAAAACTTGAGAAGTTCAATTATTTTAATGATTTCACCTTGTGAAGTTGAACATGGGGGCTCTCATGGTATAATAGATGTGTGTGATGACAACCGATGGAGAAGAGAAACTTTCAACACGGGGGTTGTCATAAGTAGCGAAGGAAGATAATGTGTCTAAGGCTCATAACTCAATTCTCTTGAGTTTAGCAGGTGAAGTTTTAAGGAAAGTAGCAAGTGAGAATACAAAAGAAATCACTGACCAACAAGCTTTATTAGAAGAAGGAATTGCACGTCTTAAAGATGTCAAAAGTATACATATTAGAGATCACCTTACAAATTAATGAAAAAATATACTTGATTTGCATGGAGTATGTACTAAGGTTGAGGATTAGAATCAGGTCATGATATTGTTGTGATTTTTGTTTAGTTCATATGAGAATTTTGTTGATACTATGATGTATGGTCGTGAGAGTATTTTAATAAATGATGTGAATGGTGCTTCACAGTTGAAAGAACTGTAAAAAAAAGTTTTTAGTGCAAGTAATAAGAGTGTAGAAACTGGGTTGATTGTTAGCAGGAGTAGTAACATAGAGAGAAACAGTAATTGGCACAGTAAGTCGTGTTTAAGATCTAGGCTGCATTGAGATGTTATCATTGGAGGGAGAAAGGGAACATTAAAAGTGAACTTTAAATATAAAAACACATACAAGTATCAATAATACTTTTAATGTATTGACCTATTTTTATTTGGTTCTAGACTTACTAAAGTTCATCTAGAAAATTCAAAGCTCACCTAATTCATCCTACAATATTTATAATAATTCATACAAATTCACTTACTTTTTCAACTGCCTTAATCTGTCATCTTTATCTTACTTTACCATGATTTCATGTGAAAAATCATGTTCTCAACATGAATTTTAATTAGCTTTGGAATTGATTTTCATGATCTCACAAAAAAAAACTCGATATATTATCATACAAAAATTCAGATGAAACAAAACTCTCTGGCTATTTCTAAAAATTTGTAACATTCAATTGAGAAAAAGATGAAAGTTTTGGAGAAAATGACATAAGTGTCATATTTCTTAATTAACACATTTTGAAACTCATTCCAAAAATAAAAATCTATAAAATAAATAAATCTTCATGAATCACTCATATTTGTATTTTGATAATAAATTTTCTCCTCCTATGCTATGTTACTTAACCTCTCCCTCTCCTCTTTCACCTCTTCGATCTCTTTTTTGCTCTTCATATTAAAGTATGGTATGTTAAGTTTTAAAATGTACCATACTTGGTTTTGCTTGCGATTTGATTTGTTTTAAATTTT
>CANYCX012994324.1:0-13235 GCA_948193385.1 Breynia disticha f. nivosa | reverse complement strand
CACAAAGCAAATCATATCCACACAGGTACGGCTCACACAGAGCACATAATACCACACAGGTAGATGAAAGATAACATATCAAACTCATACAATAAGCAAATACCACAATGGTATAACATATCATTTCAATCAAAACATACCACACAGGTAAGCAATTCATTAATGCATTCGTATCAATCATCAATCAAACATCACATTCATTATGGTTCAACTAAGAACCTAACAACTCAGCATAGCATTATAGGCCAACTATCTTAACTTTGCTTAATCAATGTAATTCCAATATTTACGATTCAATTTAATAAGAGTAAGAACACTTACCTCAAAATCAAGCTAAAATCAACAAACTAAACTCCGGATCAAACTCCTCCTAATAGTCGTACAGATCCTCCTGTACAAAAATAATCATTCATACATTGATTTTAGCTTAATTCCATTCAATATATAAGAATTCAACAAGAATTCCAGTTCAATATCAACCATTTGCTTATACCCCTTTTCCATCAATTTCTCAACACAAACTCATCCTAACATAATTCTAAACTCATTTTCAGCTTCCTAACACTATAATTAACCATTTCAGCAATTCCACAAAATAGCTTACATCTAATTAATCTAGCAAAAACAAATCTTAAACCTTAAATCAACCATATATCAATCTTCCAACCATCTTACCTTATTGATTTTCTTGCAAGAAATCAACTTCTCTCCTTCAAAAATCACTTCCTTGCTGACTTCTTAGACTTCTCAGCTGTGCTCTGATGTTTCTCTGCAAAAGGTTTGGTTTGGAAATGTAAAATGAACTCTTGCCGTTTATCGATCGAAACTTATATTTTTTGCTAAAAATCAGCGATCCACGCGTGGTGGAAGTGTAGTACGAGTTGTGGTAGCGACCATGCGTACTTTCCTTTCCACTGCGCGTACTCTTTAATTCCAGATTTCTCCGATTTTCTTCGATCGTTTCGTGTCAGCCGTCGATCAACCTTTCATATACCTTTATATATTAATGTTTAAACACTTATTTATCGTCATTTTACGACGAAAAATATCCAGAATGTTACATTATAGGAACATGATTTAGAATTATGTGTATATAGATTAAGGCTCGGGTTAAAATACATTCACTACACAATATATTTTAATTTAAAATGATGAAAATTTTTTGTAAAGTAGTTACAATTAAAAAATGTAGAAACAAATTTTTTATCACATAAGAATGTTAATTTATAATTTTGATTAAGAGACCAATTGTAGGATGTTTGTAATAATAACTAATATATTAAATAGTAGTACAAATTTAAAGGTATATTGTACAATATTATATAATAGATATGCACCAAACAATAATTTTCACCTAAATTTGTACCTATGATCATTCAAATCTCAAATATTTTAGTTTTCACCTCTCAATCATAACATCTTTCTAAAAATTTATTATTACAAGGGAGAACAGAAAGGGAGACTTAAATTTTTTAACATATATTATAGTATTAAATGCATAAACATATAGGAACAATGTTTTACTTTATATTTTTCACGCATGGTATTGTTCTTATATATCATATTCAACTTATTCAATGATTTGATTTACATATTGTTCCTATACATTTATTTATTTTTTTTATATTAATATAGGAACAAATCACTAAAGGAAATAAAATATAATTTTTAATATTTAAATTTTAATAAAGTCCAAGGAATCATAAAATTTTACATTATATTACATTAGTTATTCCATGAATTCTACTTTATTTTAATATATAGATATAAAATGATTTTAAAATTAAATAAATAACTTTATTTTATATTAGTAACATATAATTTATAATTTAAATTTTTTTATTAGCATATTTATATTTTGAGAAAAAAATTAAATTTAGATCATATCTTGAGATATATATATATATATATATATATAATTTAAATAATTTCTAGACCTACTAAAAAAATAATTTGTGCTTTTTAGTCTGAACTTAAATTTTATTAGCACCCAATTATTCTTTATAACCTTAGTATCTAACATTAGTATGTCATAATTTAACAATAAATTTATAAAATAAATATATATACACCTAATAATTTAATTAGTTTCTAGACCTACTAAAAAATAAATGAATTGTACTGTATGGTCTAGAATTAACATTTATTAACACCCTTTTTTAACCTTAGTATTTGAAATTAGCATGCCATAATTTAACTATAAATCGTAATTAAGTATAAATATTAAATTTATTGTTTCAACAACAAATATTGCTTGTTGTATTTGCATAACTGTTGAGCTATCAAATGTGAATTATTTTCTATACAAAGACTATTATATTTATGAATAAAAAATATTCACGTAAATATTCTATACATAAATTTTATTGAATGAAAAAAATAATATGAACTTTATTGGTTGAGAATAAAAAATAAAATTTAATCATATGTTAAATAAATAAAAACATGTAGCGAAGTTTAAATATATTATTTTTAATACAAATTGTAATTGATAAAATTTATACAATTAAATAATAAAAATAATTATAAAAATGAATAATTTTTAAATATTTAATTTAATTTAGTTTATTACTATAATGATAAATCAATTTAATGCTTAATTTTTTTTATTTAGTACCGTAAAAATTTTAAATGATATAATATTTCAAATAAATACAACATATCAGCATACATTTAGTCAAATGTTATCTTTTTACGCATTACTTATATATATATATATATATATATATATATAACTAATTAGCCGAATGATAAAGGTCAAATCTTATAGTTGTGTTGTGAGAATGTGCTATTAGGCAGCTAGTTATCTTATTAACACATTTGTGGGTAATTATGGTTTATTAAAGTATAATGACGTATTGCATAGTATTGATTAGTATAGTTTAAAGAGTTAGTACAATCATAATTGACTAATTTAATAGGTTAAATTTCATAGTTTTATTAGCATTTTCAACCCATAAAAGAACTAAACAAACCAATAGCATGCATTAAAAAACAAAAAACAAACATTATTTTATTTTAAGTATACTACACAATAACATGTAAAATCATCAAGCAAGCAAGCCATAAAACTAAAAATGACAAATGATAAGTGACAGACTTAAGGGGGTCAGTGGGAGCTCGTGCCCCACTGGTCTCAGCAAAATCTTTTATGGCTATGTGTTTTGAGAGACAAAATGAGAGAAAACTCTCTGTATTTTATTCCATGAGAGAGAAAGAACATAACATAATGAGGTTATTTTATTTGGTTACATAGAGGACTTAATAATGTTGCCCTTAGTTACATTCCCCTGGGATGAATTTAGACAAGGCTACCCCGACACGTCTTCATATAACATATTAGCACAACATCGAGGAGGTTCTGTAGGAGGTGTAATCCAACTTCTTATTGAATATCCCAATTTTTCTTAATGGATCTGAAGTATTGATCAACTCCATTGAATAAGATAGTGTATCTGGTAGTATTTATACAATGACTCTACCAATAGAATAATAATAATTTTACATATAAGTAACTACTCTACTATATAATCTCTACATAGCCCCAAGTTGACACTTAGGTAATAAATGCAACTTGTCATAAAATTTGATGAAATTTGAAGCTGGTAACGACTTAGTGTAGATGTCAACAATCTGGTTTCCAAAGCTGATGTGAGCTGATCGAAGGAAACCTGATTTGAAATGATGGTGTACAAAATGACAATCCACCTCCAAATGCTTTGTGCGCTCATGATACACCAAATTTTCTGTGATTTGGATCACTACTTGATTGTCACACCAGGTTGTAATAGGTTGCTAGACACGTCATCAAGTATGAGATCCAAAGAAGTTTAAAAATTGCTGCACCTAAGCTTCGATATTCTGCTTCAGCTGATGGTCATGATTCTGTTGATTGCTTCTTACTTCTCCACGAGACTAGATTTGATCCGAGGAAGACACAATAACTTGAGATGGATCTCCTTGTATCTTTGCAATTGGCATAATCTGCATTCACAAAGCATTCCATCTGCAAACTAGAATGACTGTCATAAACAATCCAAGGTGAATCATGCCTTTTTAAATAAGCAAGAATGTGTTATGCTCCTTCCATATGTGTTTTGCAAGGTTTGTGCATGAACTGATTAAGATTCTTGACAAAAAAAATGATATCTGGTGTAGTAAAATTCAAGTACAATAAGCAACCCAACAATCTCTTGTATTGATTTGGATCAGGAATAAATTTCCCGCATATCTTCGTGCAATTAATCCCTAGAGCTAATGGAACTATTTTAGGTTTGACCCCTATAATTATCGTGTCTTCTAAAAGATCAATAATGTACTTTCTCTGAGATAAGAACATGCCTTCATCATTTCTTGCTATTTCCACTCCTAGGAAATAAGAAGCAGCCCCTAGATTCTTAAAAGTAAACTTAGCATGCAAATATTCCTTTAAAACTATAAGCAGTGTCATCTTGTTGCCCTCTAATAGCACGTCATCAACATAGATGAGAATGGCCAAGAAACCATCATCTGCCACTTTTGTGAATAGGCAATGGTCATGCTCAGATTGAGTAAAACCAAAACTCATGATTTTCAAAGTAAATTTGCATTCCATTCCCTTGAGGCTTGTTTTAAGCCATATAAAGACTTACATAAATGCCTCAGTTTAGCTTTCCCATATCCTTCAAAAGGCTTCATGTAAATTTCTTCCTACAAGAAACAGTAGAGGAATGCATTATTAACATTTATATGATGTAATAACCAGCCCCGTGAAATGGCCACATGTATCAGCACACTTATTGTTGTTCATTTTGCGACTGGTAAGAAACAATCGTGGAAATCCAAACCTTCAACCCGTGTGAATCCTTGAGCAACTAAGCGATATTTTGGTTTATCAATAGAACTATCTAGATTGAGTTTTAACTTGTACTTCCAGGTACACCCAATAACTGATCTACCCTCAGGTAATGCACAAATGTCCAGGTATTATTCTGTTCAAGAGCCAACAACTCCTTCTCTATAGATTCAATCCAAATGGTATCTTCACTTGCCTGTTTGTAATTATATGGTTCTTTGATATACTGTTTAGCCAAAAAGCGCACAATGTTGCAATAAAAGATCATTAGACACAACAGAAGGTAGTGTAGGTAAATTGTATGGTTTTTTGACTGACACCTTAGAATATGAAGTAAGATGACACTAAAAAATACATAAAGGTGGAGACTGACCTAAAGAAATACAAAACACACCGTCTTATAACCACATAGATGGGTGCTTATCTCGTGAACTACGATGTACTGAGATGTTTGGTTGTGTAGAAGAAATAGATCTAAGAGAAGGTAAATTTTCTATATCGTGTGACTCGGCAAAAGAAGGTGAGGGAATGGTATTTACAGGATTGACTTGGTTATTAACTAAAGGAAAAATTTGAGCAGGTGAATGAATACCTGATCTGGACTGTAAACACTTAAGAGAAGAAGGACTTGAATGATTGAGGGGAATATCAATGTGATTAGAAGACTCTTTTTTGTCCACTATTGGTAATGGAATATCATCACTCCCTTTCCCATTGTCATCATCTGAAATTTTAGTATTTAGGTAGGGAAATGTATTCTCATGGAATATGATGTTGAGACTATAACCTTTTTAGTAACCAGATGGAACACCTTAAAACCTTTCTGTCCAGCAGAATATCGTAAGAAAACCCCTTTATCTACTCTAGCATCAAACTTACTCTTACAGGGCCAACATGTTTTGTATAGACTAAACAACCAAAAATTCTTAATGTGGTAAAGTCTGGCCGCTTACCGTATAACATTTCAAAAGGGCTTTTCCATTGCAACATTGGTGTTGGCAATTTATTTATGATATGTGTAGCAATTAATAGACTCTCACCCCAAAACCTCTTGGGTAATACAGATTGTAGTAATAAACTCCTAGCAACTGTCATCAAATGCCTATGTTTTTGCTCTTCCAATCCATTTTTGAGGAGTATATGGACAATAGCGTTGATGTATAATCCCTAATTCCTTAAACAGACCTTGGCAATCCTTATTTACAAATTCACTCCCATTATCACTTCGTATTACCTTCAACCCTTAAAATATTGTGTCTTAATCATGGCCAAATATTCCCTTATAATAGAAGGTATTGTACTCTTGTGAGCCAGTAAGTAAGTCCAAACAGCTTTAGAATAATCATCAACAACAGTCAATATATAATGAGCTCCTGCCAAAGACTTTAATTTGTAAGGCCCCACACATCCATATGCACTAGATCAAATGACTCTTTAGAATTAGTCAAACTACTTGAGAACATCATACGGTTTTGCTTTGAGCAAGCACACACTTTACATTCATCAAGTTTATTTAAAACCTTCAACTTCAAATCATGCAGATGTTTCATTGCATCTTTGCTATGGTGGCCTAATCTTTTATTCCATATCCCTATATTATCCTTATCAATGCAGTCTGTCATAACTTTATTAACATCCTGTATATTTTCCCTTTTGCAATCATTTAACCTCATTAATTCCAAAAAATACAATCCATTCATAGCTTTTCCTCTCCCTATGATGCCATTAGTTATCCGGCTTTACAAGTAACAACTATCACTCAAGAATATTGCCTTTGCACTACATTCCTTCATTAATCGACTTACTGACAGTAAGTTGTGCTTGAGATTAGGAGTATACAGATCATTCTGTAAGGTCAACACACGGCTAATTTTTACTCTACCAGTTAGGTGAACAAACCTATTGGTACCATTAGGTAAGAATAAGGGTACTGGTTTTGACAAGGAGTTAAGAGAATCGAAACAAGATTTATCACAACAAAGATAGCTAGTTGCCCCAGTATCAATAATCTAAGAACCACATGAGACAGTATATAAGGTCTAAGAATTACCTGGAAATTCACCAAGGTTATTTCATAGTTCATACGCAGTTCTTCAATACCGTAAACCAGCTATTATGTCTTTAAAAATTGCATTAATTATCCAAGATTTTGCCATTTGATCCACATGAAGCCATTGATTGTATTCTTGATTGCTTTCATTTGATTTTGTCACAGTCCCATGGACGAATCTAAGGTTCATCTCAGCGCCTAGATTTGTCTCCATCGCATTCCTCCATTGTACGTAGTTCTTCTCATGTAGTTGATTTATGACAAGAGACATCCCGGGGTGATTTGAGCCTTGGAGATGAAGTGGATCATCTTCATTCCTGATGTTTTGTTTTTATATTGCATTCAGTGTTTCAATTTCTTAATTCCTTATAGTGAATTTTGAGTGAGGTATTAGGGTTAATGTTTGGGAAATATGTGTGAGCAAGATTCAGTTAGGTGAAGTGGATTATTCCAAAACTTTTCAGTTAAACCCGCTCTAATACCATCTTAATAGATCCGAAGTGTCGATCCACTCTATTGAATAAGATAGTGTATCTGATAGAATTTATACACTGACTCTACCAATAGAATAATGACAGTTGTACATATAAGTAACTACTCTACTCGATTACCCTCACGATAAATGTGCTTCCACTTTATAATCTAGTCTCAACAAATAAGGCTTTGGCAGTGAAGGATGAGGGGTCTAGTGGATGGTAGTTTTATGACTTTTGTTGCAATAACAGAAGCGCAATTTTAGAGTTAACTTCTACTATGATTTTCCTATAGACCTCCTCCCACACTAATGATAGTCCATGTAGCACTCCCCACACTTTTGCTTCCATTACTATTGCTGCACCTAGATTGGCAGCAAAACCTTTTAGTCAAATACAAAAGGAATTCCTCAACACACCTCCATATGATGCTTTATGGTCCTTGCCTTTGGTTGTTCTATCTGTGTTGATCTTCACCCAATCTGTTTGTGACCATCCCACCAACACCTCTTTTAATTGCCTATTGTGTGAGGTGGATAACTGATAAGCCTAAGTCAACATCTGGGTTTGATATTTGAGAAAAACTATGTTCAGTTTTGTTAGGTGGTTATTATGGAGTGTTTTATTTCTACTTATCCATATCCACCAGCAAACCATGACAAAACATGCTTTCCATGGCAGTCTCTCCCAGCAATATTGGGGTTGCTGGATGTTGATTAGAATACATTTCTCAAAGGGGCGAGAAAAAAAACTTGTTCCTTAAATTAGTTGGGATGAGCTAACACTATAGGCGTTTGGCTTTGCTGTAGTCACGAAGTAAGTGTATTAGGTATTTAGGCTCCTGGCTGCAAACCGTGCATTTTGTTTTCACTTGCATTTCCTGGTTGGAGAGCTAGGTTTTTGTAAGAATTTTTTCATGTGTTAGCAGCCACGCAAAGGTGCATTGCCTTTTTGGAATCTTAAATTTCAAATGGTTTTCAACGTCTCAATCCTTATCCTAGCACTCAAGACTGACTGTTGCTCTATTTATGCCAAGTAAGCAAAGCTCATTGTATAAGAGCTAGTATCGTTGAGTTTCCATGTGTAACTATCAGCTTTTAAATTTGAATGATGTATCTCATCGGCTACTATTCTCAAGGAAGTTGCATGAGAAGTCTGTGTTGAAAATCACTCCACCTCTAGCCACCACCATCCCAATAGTCCTCCACTTTTTGTCTCGTTCCTGCTCTGTCAATTCACCTACCATAACTTTGTGAATGCAGAAATTACTAACCCATTTATCCTTCCAAAAGAATGTTATCTTGCCATTCGTAACTTTTTTACCCAGCTCTTGGTCCAAGAGGTTGCTCTGTTGTGTTATACCTTTTCAATTTGTAGTGTCAGCACCCTTGGCGGTGAGCCCTCCTCCACTTCTTGATGGGTTCATGTATTTGTTACACAAGACTTTAACACCAATTGTATCCTCACTTATGGTGACCCTCCAAGCTTGCTTAGCTAGCAAGGCATTGTTAAAGGCTTTCATCTTCCTGACCCCTAGTCCACCATGCTGCTTTTATTGCCAAACTATGCCTCATCTCACCTTGTGCATCCATCTTTGTTCAGTGGTGCTTTCCCAAATGAATTGTCTCTAGATTTTATCCATCTTGTCATATATCCTCTTAGGTATGGATGCTATTTGCATCACATAACTAAGGATAACAGACGTGACTACTCTTGTGAGTGTAATCCTAATTGTAAATGATAGACTTCTAGCCTTCCATCCTTAAAGTTTCTGATCCATTCTTGCCAGGATTTCCAAGTAGGTGTTTTTGGACACTATACTTTGGATGGAAGGGACCCCATGATATTTGGACAATCTCTTTGATAGTTGAATTCCTAGAATGCCACTTAAGGTTCTACTAAGTTGTGTGTTTATGTTCTTGGAAACCAAGAGTGAGGACTTTATTGGGATTAATTTATGTCCTGAACATGCACAAAAAGAGCTAAAACCCAAGTTAATCAGTATGGCTTGACTGTCTCTACTCGTGCAAACATAAAAAGGTCCTCTGCAAAACAGAGGTGCGATAATTTTGCACCACCCCAACTCAGTGTAATGAATTATGCCTCAATAGATTAGCTTAATATTTTCTTGCAGAGTACAAACAGATAGAGTGAGAGAGGGTCTCCATGTTGAGTCCCTTAGTTGGAATGATATCCACTGTAATATCCCCATTCTAGATGATTTTGAATCGAGGTGATTATACACAAAGCATTATGACTTCGACTAAATTGTTTGTCAAACTCAACTTTTTTAATACGTCCTTAATTAAGGACCATTCCAGTCCGTCAAAAGCTTTTTCTAGGTCCATCTTGATGAGCATGTCCCCCGAATTCCTACTTTTCCTTTTTAAAGAATGAATCACCTATTGGTAAATCAAGACATTTTCTGTAATATTCTTTCCTTGTATAAAGCTGGCCTGTGTTGGTGAGATCATCTGTGGTAGGAATGGCTTAAGCCTGTTCACAATGGCCTTGGTTATGATTTTGTATATGACATTGCATAAGCTAATTGGCCTAAATTGCTTTGTGATTCTGGCTTAGGGATTTTCAGGATGAGCACTAATAAAGTCTCATTCAATTCCCTAGGTAGAATTTGGTGATTCAAGCATTGTAGTGAAGTATTTGTGACGTCCCACCTATAATGAACCACATCCTTTGAAAGAAAACTGCTTGGAACTCATCTGGCCCCAGTGCTTTGTAGGGGTTCATTTCCATTAATATCGTACGCACTTCTGCAGTCGTAAATGGTTTAGCTAAGGCTTGTAGATCTGATTCTTGCCAGGAAGGGAAGGCTAGCGACATGTCGTTAGCTAATCTTCCACAAGACTGATGTAAAGAGATTCGTAAAATACTGCTCCACCATTTGTTTTATCTAACTTTGATTCGACGTCCATGTTCCTTCATCTCTAATTAGGCCATTAATCCTGTTGCGATGTCTATGAACCAAAGAAGAGGTGTGAAAAAAAACTTAGTATTTCGATCCCCCTGCAAGACCCATTTTTCTCTGGATTTCCAAAACTAGAGTGATTCCTCCTCCTTTAGGACTGTATTCAGCTTCTGTTTGAGCTTCACCTCTAACTTAAACAATCCAAGAATAAACCCATTGTCTAGGACTTTTTGTATGCCCCCAATCCAATTAATTATTTTTTTCTTCTTAAAGATATTGCCAAACACTTCCTTGTTCCATTGCTCTAGTTTCCCTGCTAAGTTCCTTAATTTTAAGGTTGTTGTCTTAGAGATGGTCCATTCCTCCGCTGCCATTCTAGTAAAGTCTTCATGATCTAGCCAGGTTGCTAGGAAGCAAAAAGAGCGATATCTTGCAGTCTACATAGTGGTTTGTTTAAGCTAGACAAGTATTGGAGAATGGTCCAAGAATAGCCGTTCTAAGTGCATCACTCTCCCCTCAAGCCAGAAAATTCTCCCATCTATATTGAACATTACTCGATCGAGCCGACGAAGGATTCTTATTCTATTAGATATTCTACAAGCCCATGTGAATGGATATCCTGAGAATCCCATACTATAAGACCTAGTCTGTTCACCCAATCAACAAAAAAGGATTTAACAGAATGAGGTTATATACATCGAATGAGTGACATCAACTTAACCCGTCACATGTCTTACACGTGAGTCAATAAATCATGGTTTGCATATTGACTACCCTATCATCATCGACCATATCAACTTAATGGAGTCAAATGGTCCATAGATATAATATTGTAATATTGTAATCAATTAGAAATGAAGAAAAACATTGTAATCTAAATTATCTAAGTAAATAAAGCTATTTTTATCTTTATTTATAAGTTTTTTTAAAATTAGAAAACAAATGTTTAATAATTTAATATAACTCATATGTCGATAGTATATTATGTCATATGCCATAATTTTAGAGATTGACTTCAATTTTAGTGTGCAAGATATGTATGTAACTAATTATCCAAACGATAAAGGTCAAATCTAGTAGTTTTGTTGTGAGAATGTGTTATTAGTTGGCTGCTTATCTTGTTAGCACATTTGAAAACTTGAAACCTTTGTGGCCAAACTTTAACACTCTCCTTGTTGTTCGGACAATCATGATTCATTAAAGTAGTTTAGCATGGCATTAGATAATATAGTTTAAAGAGTTTGTACTATCATAACCTACTAATTTGATGGGTTAAATTTTATAGTTTTATTAACATTTTTAACTCACGAAAGAATCACACCAATCAATATCATCCATTAAAAAACATAAAATAAGCATGATTTTATTTTAACTATACTATACAATACCATGTAAAACCATCAAGCAAGCAAGCTATAAAACTAAAAAAATGGTAAATAATGAGTGACGAACTTAGAGGTCCTCTAAGAGTTCGGCCCCCACTGCCTCGGTAAAACCCTTTATAGCTGAGATTCCATCAATCCAATTATGGGTAGCGCCTCTACCGACTATCGTCAAATTTGTCGGTTATAAGTTCTAGTCATTGGTTCGCCGGACTTGCCTCACTGTAATAAATTGCTGGTGCATCAATGCAAATAATGGAAGAAATATGAAAAGAAAAAGCAGGGATTTCAAATCTAATCCACTAAAAATAACATGCGTATTTTAGTTAAAAATGATCCGGATTGGTTCATTCCTTCTAAAATGAATTAACACACATGCATTACAAAACAATCAGTATTTAATTTTAGGCCTAAAAGAGAGCTTAAGCGATATGGTTCACTTGTGCATGGCAAATGGTTCCATCTCCGTACCTTCGTCGTCTTCCTCAGGATCCCAATTTCCGAACTGTTGTGACCCTCTTGAGCCTCTAGCTCCTGGGGTCCGCGGCATCGTGATTTCATGATCAGTACATGAAGCATCGTCTATCGTTTCTGAATATTTTCGCACTACAAGGACCGATCCCTCCGCGAATGTCGATGTAACTAACAAATCTCCTATAGGACCAAGCTCCGGAAACTCACACCAGTCCATTAATCCTGCAGTTATAGGCGTCACTACTCCTTCTCCTTTACCTACTATGTACAGATCAAATATATGGTGCATTTTTTTTAGTGTTTCTACTGTTTCCTCCTCGTTGTAAACCACTGCTTCTTGGTAATTTATGCGCTCCTCCTCCGCGGTTTTTAGCCTGAAATCGTTTATGTATTCATCATCAAATCTCCTTTGTTTTTCATCAAATGATGTTGGTAATAATCTCTGAGAGTCGGCACCACCACCTGGGATCTCGAATGTTTCGATCAACTCAGCTCCTTCTCCAGCAATGAATCTTACAACTGTTAAGGCAAGGCCATGAGTACCCGCCATTCTCCATGCGAATGATAATGCCTCGCGATCATCAGGTCCGCCGACAAATAACATCGCGACCTGCCTCATTCGTAGATTAGCATCTGTGTGGATGGCCCCGAAACCCCTGTCTACGAAAATCCCAACTGTGCAGGGCGCGTTAGGTAACACGTTCAAGTTCACGCCTCTGTAAGAAGTCTTTCCTTCATCTAATTTTCCTTCTGGAGTCGGAGGCTTGTGGAACGGTAGTATCAAGAATCCTACATGCTTGTCCTCTGCAAGGCTGCACACATCTTCGTGCATTGTGGAAAATGGGGAAAAAGCTGTCAGAAGTTGCATAGAAACATTGTCATTTTTTTTTTGTCAAGCCCCGGTATCCTCGACTCACTGGGCCGAGACTAATCCGGTTCGGGAAGGAGTTGGGGGTTAAGGTTCATTTCCCTTCCAATCGACGTTGCGGAGGATCGAACCGTGGTCCGCCCTACCAAGTTCAGCCTCCATTACCACTGAACCAAGAGGTCGTTGTCATTAAGGTTTGCATATGTGTATAGTGCCGTCGCGATTCTC
>CANYCX012993918.1:0-10039 GCA_948193385.1 Breynia disticha f. nivosa | reverse complement strand
TAATGCCAAGAGTATACATCGATTATGGAAATGATTGTTGGTTTCCTGTGTCCTTTTCTTGACCAAGTATGATGGTTTGTCTATTCTTGTATTTTCTTCTGTATACAAATACATTTCTTGTTATCTACCTTGGGTTGGCATTACCTGTAACATTCTGGATATTTTTCGTAATTAAAAGACGATAAATACATTTTTAAAAATTAATATATAAAGGTATATGAAAGGTTGATCGACGGTTGACAATAAATGATCTAAGAAAATCAGAGCAATGCTGAATTAGGGAAGTACGCGTAGTGGACAATGAAGTACGCGGTGTCGTGCCGACCACGCGCAGTTCACTTGCCACCACGCGTGGATCCCAGTTAGGCTGAAAAAAATATAAAGTTACAAACTATTGAGAAACAGAGAAACTTACCATATGCCTAATTTTCTACTAGAGCAAAAAATAAGAACAGGGGAAGCTGGGAAAAGGAGAGAATCATTCGAGGAAGTGAATTAAAGCTTGGTTCTTACATAATTTCATAAGGTAAGATGGTAGGAAGATATGTATATGGTTGATAGAAGGTTTATGGTTGGTTTTTGCTGGATTAGTTGGACATAACTATTGAGTTGAATTACTAGAATTGATGAATATGAACTGATTATGATGCTGAGAAGATGGAATTTTTATAGTAGATATATGTTAGGATGAGTTTATGTGGAAAATTTGATGGAAAAGAGGTATAAACATAAGGTTTACCTAATGTTTACAAATGGTTGATATTGAACTAGAATTCTTGTTGAATTCTTATATATTGAATGAAATTAAGCTAAAATCAATGTATGAATGGTTAATTTTGTATAGGAGGATTTGTACAACGGCTGGGTTATTTTTGAGCCAGTGATTGATTATTGATTTTTGCTTGTTTTCAAGGTAAGTGTCCTTACGCTTAATAAACTGGTTCGTAATTGATTTGGACTTACGTTGATTAAGCAAAGTAAAGATAGGTGCCTATAATCGAATGTTGAGTTGTTTGACGAATTATAGTGAATAAGAGACGTATGGTTATGATTGTATTAAATGTTTTGATCGATATGGATTGTTTACCTGTGTGGTATGATTGAATTGGATATTGATTGAATACCTGTATCGAGTTATCTGATTTGCTCTGTGTGAGCTGAGATTAATATTGTGATGTTTGCTCTACTGTGCGCTATGCTATATGTTATGTTGTGTGCGTAATGAATGTCATTCAAATGTTGTGTGTGAATATGAATGATATTCATATTGGTTACATTCATACATTTATATATCTATATGACATAAGCCTGTGTGGTAAGAAATATGATTCCTGTGTGGATAAAGGATTACTATGTGTTATCTTGGACTGCTGTGTGCTATGGTCCATATTTACGAGCTTTGCTCAGAGCTGTCTTCTCAGGCTATATGCCATACCTCTGTTGTGTGCGATAGAGGAATTCCACTACTGTGTGCGATGGTGGACAATACCCGGGGCATTCTATGTGAAATTATATTTCATTTCATTTCATACATTACATTCATATATGTATGATTGAGGATTGATATAATTGAACTTGTGTGGTTCTTATTTGCTTTGTGCGATATCGAAAATAAGTATGATTGATCTGTGTGATCGTATTGAGGCTGTGCGCTAGATTATTAAATCTTGTGTGCTTTGTGATTACTGATCTGTATGATCTTAACACTGTTGTGTGCTGAATTAAGATATAAACATGTGTGGTTGATAGTTGTGTGCTGTCTGATATTTGTGTGAAACTATTTGTCTGGAATTCGGGGATGCCTAGAGACAAGATAGATATGCACGTCGTCGTGCTAATTTATGCTTTCCCCTACACATCATTTACATTAAAATCTAAGAATACTTACAGAGTATTGCTTATACTCACCCCGTTATTGTTTAAAATGATTGTGCAGATCGTAGGTAGCTGCCTGTTATTGGACCACAGAGTTGATCGGTGCTTTTCGAGCAACGTCAGAGGTCGAGCTCCAGTTTTCATTTTTGTTATTTTGGATTTGTACGGATGTTGTACATTTGTATATATACACGGAAGTCTTCAGTTTGAATGTTTTCAAACTTATTTTGCTTCTGCTCGTGTTTGTTTAAAGAATGAAAATGAATTGGGCCGAGATTTATGAAATGAGCGTGTATATATCTTCTATTTTATCTCTCTCCTCTATTTTTTAGATTTGATTTCATATCATATCTTTAAATTATAATGTTTATTAGGAAAATCAGAATTTAAAAATGAGGTTCAAATTTAGTGGTATAAGAGAAAGGATTAAATTCACTGCGGACTGTGCCAACGATTTTCATGCTTTGTGCTCTTGAAAATCTGATTTGTGATTTGAAAATATGAAATGATTTTTGAACTTGATTTTGATAATAGATGGAGCCGATAGACAACGTATCTCCTGATCACACTACAGAGTCCAGAGATTCAGTTGAGGGACAGGTATCTATCCTAGTACCTATAGAGCAGCTTGCACAGCATGCGATGCCTATACCTTCGTACGATCCTGCATATGCTCTGTTCTGGGAGATGATGCAGAAAATGATGTGGGATCAGGGTAGAGCATCAGGTAGCCAGAACCTACATATTGATAAAAATTTTTCTCTAGAGCAGAAATTGATGGTACTATTGATCCAACTGAGGCTGATGACTGGCTCAGACATACAAAGAGTATTCTGACGCGTATGAGATTTACGCCAGAGCAGAAATTGAGGTATACTACTTCTCTTCTCGAACAAGTAGCCTAGAATTCGTGGGAGTCGATTCCAGATAGTCAGAGAGATCCTCCAGTGTTGACTTGGGATGATTTTCTGAAGAGATTTGTTGATAAGTACACTCCTCCACATTAACAAACAAAGAAGAAGATAGAGTTCCTAAAGTTGAAGCAGAAGGAGATGATAGTGGTTAAGTACGAGGTTTGGAGACATAGTGGTGTAGGTGAGACCAGGCCTGCAGTTTCTACTAGTACTGCTAGAGGTGGAGGTGGTAGAGGTTGTGGATCTATTTCTAGAGGTGGGTCAGCTGCCAGAGGTGGAGCAGTTGGTTCAGGTAGAGGAGGTGGATCTACTGGCATAGTAGTACCATCAGTGTCAGCACCATAGGCCCGAGTTTATATTATGACTAGAGATGAGGCTGCAGAGGATCCAAACGTGATCACTGGTACTATTTTCATCTTTACATATACTACTTTAGTATTGATTGATCCAGGTTCTACGTGCTCTTTTCTGAGTGAGTCAGTAGTAGACCATACTTGGAGTAGTATAGAGCGTCTGGGTTATACTGTTTCAGTATTGATGCCAGCTAATGGTATAGTGTTGGTGAGACATATTTTACGACACTGTGAGTTACATATTGGTAAGTCGACTTATTTAGCAGATTTGATTGTTTTGAGGATGGTAGAGTTCGAGGTTATGTTAGGCATGGATTGATTATCCAGAAATCATGCTATGGTCAACTGCTATTCAAAAGAAGTCGTGATTGAGGTTGATGGTAATAGATGTGTATTGTTAGTAGGCAAAAGGAAGAATATTCCTTCTTGCCTGATTTCAACGGTTATTGCTACGAGGTTCATTCGAGAGGGTTGTGATGCCTATCTTGCTTCAATAGTTGATCTGAATCAACCTGTATTAGAGGTACGAGATGTAAAGATTTTTTGTGAGTATCCTGAGGTATTTCTTGACGAGTTGCTGAGATTGCCGCCACAGCGAGAGGCTGATTTTAGTATAGAGACTACGCTGGGAGCAACACCAGTTTCTATTGCACCTTACAAGATGGCAGCTGTTGAGTTACAGGAGTTGAAACGACAGCTGGAGAAATTATTAGAGAAGGGTTTCATACGACCTAGTGTATCACCTTGGGGAGCACCAATGTTGTTTGTATGAAAGAAGGATGGTAGTATGCGATTGTGTATCGACTATTGTCAGCTAAATAAAGTGACTGTGAAGAACAAGTATCTGTTGCCACAGATAGACGATTTGATTGATCAGCTACGGGGAGCTACTGTATTTTAAAAAATTTATCTCAGATCAGGTTATTGGCAGCTGAGAGTTGAGGATAGCTCGATTGAGAAAATTGCTTTCAGGACTCGTTACGAGCATTTTGAGTTATGCCATTCAGGTTGACGAATGCACCAGCGGTATTTATGGCACTGATGAATAAGGTATTTGAGCCTTATTTAGATTAGTTTGTTGTGGTTTTTATTGATGATGTTCTAATGTATTCGAGAGACAGGGAGGAGCATCAGAAACATCTCCATATTGTGCTCGATGTATTGAAAGAAAAAAGAGTTGTATGCTAAGTTTAGCAAATGCGAGTTTTGGATGTCTGAAGTTATCTTTCTAGGACACGTGATTTCGGTATAGGGAATGAAACCAGATCCTAGTAAAATAAAAGTAGTGAAAGAATGGCAAGTTTCGAGAAACGTATATGAGGTACGTAGTTTTCTGGGTCTAGCCGGTTATTATCGTCGTTTTATCGAGGATTTTTCGAGGATATCTAGACCGATGACATATTTTTTGAGGAAGAATGTTCCATTTGTCTGGAATGACAATTGTGAGACGAGTTTTCGAGAACTGAATAAGAGGCTAGTTGAGGCTCTAGTTCTGATGTTACGTTCGTAGGGAGGTGGTTTTGGTTTTTATACAGATGCTTCTGGAGCTGGATTAGGTGGAGTATTGATGCAGCATGGCAGAGTTATTGCATATACTTCACGATAGTTATGACCGTACGAGGCTAACTACCCGACACACGATTTGAATTTAGCAGCGATCATTCATGCTTTGAAGGTTTGGTGTCATTACTTATACGAGGAGACATTTCAGATTTTTACTGATCATAAAAGTCTGAAATATGTTACGACACAGCGAGAGCTAAATCTTTGGCAGAGGCAGTGGATTGAGTTATTAAAAGATTACGATTGCACAATTGAATATCATCCTGGAAAAGCGAACGTAGTCGCTGATGCACTTAGCAGAAAAGAGACAGAGGATGATGATTCAGTTACATATAGAGTGGAGTCTCTCTTTGCTTTACGATAGTTACAAGTGCAGTTAGATTTGATTGAGGATCAGATGTTAGGCAACATTAGCGTTTGACCTCAGATGCAAGATGTGATTGCTGGGCGTTAGAATGAAGATGATTATCTGATGCAGATAAAGAAGAAAGTAGAGCGAGGAAAAGTGCATACTTTACACCAACTTGATGATACTAGTGTACTATATTATCAGGATAGATTGTGTGTTCTGGATATTACAGAGTTGAAGACCGAGCAGATGACAGAGGCTCATTCTTCCCCTTTATCAGTTCATCCTGGTAGTACAAAAATGTATCAGGATTTGAGACTGTTGTATTGGTGGGTACATATGAAGCGGGAGATAGTAGAGTTTGCTGCGAAATGTCTCCAATGTCACCAGATAAAAGCAGAACATCAGGCTCCCACATGAAAATTAAGACCACTTGATATTCCATAATGGAAGTGGGAGAAAATCACCATGGATTTCATTATCAGTTTACCGAGGACGTTTAGACGTTACGATGTTATCTGGGTTATTGTTGACAGATTGACGAAATTGGCTCATTTCTTAGCTATCTGACAGGACGACACGTTGGATATGCTTGTTGATTTATATGTTGTCGAGATTGTCAGATTACACGGTGTACCTACTTTGAATGTGTCTGATCATGATCCTAGGTTTACATCGCGATTCTGGCAGAGTTTTCAGGATGCGATGGGTACTCGTTTGGGGTTTAGTACGACTTTCCATTCGCAGACTGATGGTCAGTCAAAGAGGGAGATACAGACAGTTGAGGATTTGTTGCGAGCATGTATTCTAGAGTTTGGTTGTAGTTGGGACTATCACTTACCTTTAGTTGAGTTTGTATACAATAAAAGTTATCATTCTAGTATCGGGATGGCACCTTGTGAGGCGTTATACGGTAGACGGTGTCGTAGTCCGATTTACTGGGATGTTGAGGGTTTGTGATAGATCAATGGACCAGAGTTGGTTCAGAAAACCCTAGATAAAGTTAATGTTGTGAAAAGATGTATGTGAGTAGCTCAGTCTCATCAGAAAAGCTATTACAACCGACATCATCGAGAGATAAAGTACGAGGTCGGCGAGCGAGTTTTCTTGCAAGTTTCACCCTGGAGAGGTGTGATTAGATTTGGTAGATGTGGTAAGTTGAGTTATAGGTATATCAGACCGTATGAGATTATCGAGAAAATGGGACCACTAGCTTACACGTTGAGGTTATCGATAGAGTTGTCCTAATTACACAACGTATTTCATGTTTCTATGTTGAGACGGTACCGATTAGATTCTAGTCATGTGTTGAATATTCCAGAGTTAGAGATTTCTAACAAGTTGACATACGAGGAGGAGGCCGTTGAGATTTTAGACCAACAGGTGAGACGTTTACGGAATCGCGAGATTCTAATGGTTTTGGTGAAATGGAGCTTTCATTCAGCAAAAGAAGCGAGTTGGGAGGTGGAGTCAGACATGAGACGACAATATCCACATTTGTTTCCTGATTCTACTTCGGAGTAGTAAGGTATGTTTTGATTTTAGACTTCGATATAGAATGTTATGAGTTACCTTTGGTTCTAAGTTCCTCGATTAGAAATTTCGGGACGAAATTTTCTAAGAGGGGGAGAATTGTAACATTCTGGATATTTTTTGTCATTAAATGACAATAAATACGTGTTTAAACATTAATATATAAAGATATATGAAAGGTTGATCGACGGTTGACACGAAATGATCGAAAAAACTAGGAGAAATGCTGAATTAGAGAAGTACGCATAGTGGACAAGGAAGTACGCGGTGTCGTGCCGACCACGCGTAGCTCACTTGCCACCACGAGTGGATCCCGGTTAGGTTGAAAAAAAAATATAAAGTTACAAACTATCAAGAAACAGAGAAACTTACCATATGCCTAATTTTCTACGAGAGCAAAAATAAGAATAGGGGAGGCTGGGAAAAGGAGAGAATCATCAACAGAAGTGAATTAAAACTTGGTTCTTTCTTAATTTCATAAGGTAAGATAGTAGGAAGATATGTATATGGTTAATAGAAGATCTATGGTTGGTTTTACTGGATTAATTGGACATAACTGTTGAGTTGAATTGCTGGAATTGATGAATATGAACTGATTATGATGTTGAGAAGATGGAATTTGATAGTACATATATGTTAGGATGAGTTTATGTGGAAAATTTGATGGAAAAGGGGTATAAACCTATGGTTTAATTAAGGTTTGCAAATGGTTGATATTGAACTAGAATTCTTGTTGAATTCTTATATATTGAATGGAATTAAGCTGAAATCAATGTATGAATGGTTAATTTCGTATAGGAGGATCTGTACGACGGCTGGGTGATTGTTGAGCCAGTGTTTGATTATTGATTTTGGCTTGTTTTCGAGGTAAGTGTTCTTACACTTACTAAACTAGTTCATAGTTGATTTGGAGTTGTGTTGATTAAGCAAAGTAAAGATAGGTGCCTATAATGGAATGTTGAGTTGTTTGACGTATTATATTGAATATGAGACGCATGGTTTATGATTGTATTAATATGTTTTGATTGATATGGATTGTTTACCTGTGTGGTATGATTGAATTTGAGATTGATTGAATACCTATGTGATGTTGTCTGATTTGCTCTGTGTGAGCTGAGATGAATGTTGTGCTATGTTCTCTACTGTGTGTTATACTATATGCTGTGTTGTGTGCGGAACGAAGGTCATTCAAATGTTGTGTGCGAATATGAATGATATTCATATTGGTTATATTCATACATTTATAGATCTGTATGACACAAGCCTTTGTGGCAAGAAAAATGATTCCTGTATGGATAAAGGATTACTGTGTGTTATCCTGGACTGTTGTGTGTTATGGTCGATATTTACGAGCTTTGCTCAGAGCTGTGTGGTCAGGCTATATGTCATACCTCTACTGTGTGCGATAGAGGAATTCCACTACTGTGTGCGATGGTGGACAATACCCAGGGCATTCTATGTGAAACTACATTTCATTTCATTTCATACATTACATTCATATATGTATGATTGAAGATTTATATAATTAAACCTGTGTAGTTCTTATTTGCTGTGTACGATATCAAAATAAGTATGATTGATCTATATGATCGTATTGAGGCTGTGTGCTAGATTATTAAATGTTGTGTGCTTTCTGATTACTGATTTGTATGATCTTAATGCTATTGTGTGCTGAATTCAGATATGAACCTGTGTGGTTGATTGCTGTGTGCTGACTGATATCTGTGTGATACTATTTGTCTGGGATTCGAGGATGGCTAGGGACAAGATAGATATGCACGTCCTCGTGCTAATTTATGTTTTCCCCTGCACATCATTTACATTAAAAGGTAAGAATACTTAATGAGTATTGTTTATACTCACCCTGTTCTTGCTTTAAATGATTGTGCAGATCGTAGGTAGCTGCCTGTTACTGGACCACAGAGTTGATCGGTGCTTTCCGAGCTTACGTTAAAGGTGGAGGTCTAGTGTTCATTTTTGTTATTTTGGATTTGTATAGATGTTGTACATTTGTATATATACAAACGCAGGTTTTCAGTTTGAATGTTTTCAAACTTTTTTTGCTTCCGCTCATGAAAATGAATTGGGCCGAGATTTATAAAATGAGCATGTATATATCTTCTATTTTCTCTCTCTCCTCTATTTTTTAGATTTAATTTCATATCATATCTTTAAATTATAATGTTTATCAGGAAAATTGGAATTTAAAAATGAGATTCACATTACCGATAGAGCAGAAAGCATGAACATAGAGATATATGTGAGCGGTAACTGAGCACATGTTGAAGAGAGTGCTTATACGATAAATGTGTATACCAAGGTTTTGTTGTGTATGGAAGACATGATTGTATCTTGTGCTAATGAATGTGTAGACACTGGTATAATTCACTAGTACAAGTAATGAATGACTTATTCCTTTGATTAGTAAATTGCATATGTGAGATAAAATGCTTACTCATGTAGGAATCAATAGTTATAAGAGCTGTATTTGGGTGATGTGATTATATGATATGAGTGAACTCAGATACGTGAGAAACATGATGTGCACTTGATTTTGAGATGAAAGTCCAATGAGCAATGGTTTGAGAGAGTGGAAATGGGAGATAGTACTTATCAGATATAAGAGTATGTCGAATTTTGGCCATGTATATAATGAAATTTGATGAGAGTGTTATGATTATATTGATAATAAGGAATATGATTTCCTTGTGATGAATTAAAATTATGAAAAAAAATAGAGTTAGAATGCATATTTTTGTTTTCTAAAAGATAATAGTATGATTGATAAATTGTGTTATGATATACGTTAAGTAAAAGACTTAACTTAGTTGTTTTTTGGATAATGAAGAAAACGTCTAGAAGAAGAGAGCTACGAGTTTAGATGGTTGCAGTATAGATTACGGGTATGTTACAGTTTACAGGTCATTTTAGGATGCTGTTTTGTTTTACCTATTGCTAACTTAGAAATGTTCTAAGTATAGAAGTTAAGTTCATAAGTAAACCATACTTGGTTTTACTTGCGATTTGATACGTTTGAAATTTGGGGGCAAAATTTTCTAAGTGAGGGAGAATTGTAATGCCCTGAAGTATGTTAGATTAAAAATTATAAGAAAAATAGATTGAAATGGAATTGAATCGGATGAAAAATTAGGAAAATGCGCAAAACATAAGCTGAGCGTGACGTAGTGCCATCAGCACGACCGTGCACGAGCAATTTTCCAAGAAATTCTAGATTTTTTGAAATAAAAAGAAAAATAAGAAAATGGTCACCACGTCCTTGAAGCACTTGTCGTGCCCAGGTCATGTCGAACATGCTGGTATTTAAAATGATACTGTTTCATTTGTAGCATTTTCAAAATAGAGCCAAACTCTTCCAACCTTCAACTAAAACCCTAAATTAGCTAAAGAGAGGCAATTAGGCAAGGAAAACTACTTAATTTATTGTAAAAATC
>CANYCX012993671.1:0-20431 GCA_948193385.1 Breynia disticha f. nivosa | reverse complement strand
GACTTTTGGACACGAAGATATGTACGTTGCTAGTCCAATTTAGGCATTTCTTAGAGAAGAACCGAGGTGGGCGGTGCACTGTGTTAGGATGTTTGATTTTGTACATGACAATGCATACATAATGCATTACTTGTATTTTGTTGGGTTATTATTGAAATAGAATCATTTGGATTCTTTTTCTTTCATAACCTAAACTATTTTGTACACCTCTTATTTTGTTTTGGGCGCATATCTTCGCAAAACTTTGTAAACTGTGTTAAAAGAAATGATATGTACATATTCATTAAGAATGAGTTTGTTTTATTTCTTGTACTTTTATCTTACAATTTTTCGTATATATCAAAACTTTGTTTTCCAAGTTCGAGTCACTTGACGGAGGGGAGAATATACGTAAGTAATAGTCGAATTTGGGGGTCACAGGTCATGCTTAAGTGACATAATGGTCGTGTTGAATGAATAGGGGCGTATTGGATCAACACAAGATCGTGCCCATAAGAGTGTTTATCAACATGAGTCATGCTCATATGGACTGCAAATAGATTTCCAGATAACACGGGTGCTCATGCACTGTTTTACCCTTGCGGTACAATTGAGTTTGCCATTTCGCTGTTAAATCGACCAATGATAACAGATAAGAGTGAAAATATGAAATTATAAAAAGAAAATTTTTTAATTTATTCATTATTATAATTTTTAATTTATTCATTATTAAACATATTAATATAACTTTAGGTAAGGATTAATTAGCTAATTAAGTTAGGATGTTATTCTTGTCATTAAACCCATCATTTTTTTCAATTTCATTGATATTTTGGCCGGCCGCCCAACATCTTGTTTATCTAAAACAACTTTCTAATTATTTTTATTGGGTTTTTTAATTGTTAAATCTGCTAAAATCTTCGTTAATATGAAATAAAAATTGAAATAGTGATAAAAACAAAAAAATTAACAACTCTGCTAAGTAGAATAACCGTCAAAATAGAAGAATTATTGAAAAAACACAGAACAAAGAAAAAAAAAGAAGAATGGTTGATACAGAAGAAAAAAATAAAGAGAGAGAATGAGAAATGAAAATGAAGAGAGGGAGAGAGAGAGAGTAAAAATGAAAATGAACAAAGAGGTTATGGGTTTCTTGATTTTCTTTTATATGAGAGTCTTTTGCAATTATGATTTTAGTAGAAATGACAATTAAGGATAAAATATACTATATTTGAATTATATATTATATTTTCTTAACTAACTAAAATTGGCTAAATACACAATATCAATTCTTTAAGATGTTATTATTATAATATGAAACATAAAACTCTAAAAGTGCTTGTGGGTAGAGGTGCAAGTTTTTGAACCGGACCGACGGTTTGAATCAGAACCAGCCCGACTCAACCCGTTGGACAGGCACGGCTCAGAATCAGAAAGGACCGGTTCCTGGAACGGTCCGGTTACGATTCAGCATTTTACTGAACCGTGAACTACCAGTTCAACCAGTTTGAAACTGGCTGAACCGGCGGTTCCAACGGTCTTTTGACCATTAGGCCGGTTCCAACGGTCAGAAACGGCGGTTTTAATGGTCGAACCACCGGTTCTGACCGTTTGGTAGTTTTTTTTAATTTTAAATAATTAATTAAATTCTATAAATACCCAACCATTTTACTCTCTTAATTTCTCTCTTAACTCTCTCAATTTCCTTTAATTCTCAAAACATTCACTCCATTTATTTTCACACTTCATTTTACACACAAAATTCAATTTTTTTAAAGCTTCATTTCACAATTTATTTTACGAAAAATGTCGAACGTACAAAGTATTTTTTTGGAAAGCAATAGCGATCAAAATTATTCTCCCACCCAAGAAAATGAAAATGAGGGGGAGATGAAAGAAACATTGTTAAGACTCATTCGTCTGATATTTTTAGAGTTCATTTTCATAAAAACGTAAAGGGGGAGACGATTCTAATTTATTTCATGTTACTTGTAATTATTGCAGTAAGGAGTGTGTGTTCAAGCATGGAGGAGGATATAAAACTTTTACGAGGCACTTGAAGAATTCTCACCCCAATAAAAATCGGCATGGATCCAGACAAACCCAAATAAGTGGGTTTGCAGGTTCTTCTTCTAAACCTTCTTTATTTCGTTATGATCATGATTTTTCTTTATGTGAATTTGGTAAAATGATTAGTGTTGATCATTTGGCATTTACTTTTTCACAAAATTTAGAATTTAAAAAAATGGATGTCTAAATGTGTTCAACCCTCATTTAAACCATTTTCTAGATATCAAGTTAAAAAAATGTATTAAAACTTTATAAACAACAAAAAAAGAATTAGTAGAATATTTTAAAAATAATGATATTCATGTTTTTATTTGTAGTGATATTTGGAGCAATAATTTTAGAAATTATTCTTATATGGGTCTCACTTGTCATTATGTTGATGAAAAATTTATAATGTAAAAATGAATTTTATTTTTTAGAGGTTTTAAAATGAAAGAAAAATAGCTTAATTATTTTAGGACAATTCTGAATATTTATTTTATTGCTTTTAATTTTGATCTTAGGTTAAATAATAAATTTGAAATGTTAAATGATATTTTGTGTTATTATTATTTTTTGTTGCATTTAGATGATGGTCCTTCTATTGATGTTTCTTTTATGGTTAGTACAGTTAGGAATTTAGTTAATGAATTATTAATTCATTATGCTCCTTCTTTGCCAATTGAGGATGCTTCGTCCTCACTTCTGCCTAACCCATCACAACCTAATAAACTATAAGGTTGGGGTCACAATTTTTTCGGATAAGCGGAAAAATTTAGGAGTTCCTCTTCTAATTACTCCACCGAACTTGACATTTATCTAACCACAGTATTCATCTGCTATAAGTGAGGGAAAATTAATAAAATGTCGAGGTACCGTCCTCTTTTTTTTTTACATAGACACCTTGAGTTATGAAATTGGTTCAATTGAAACAAGTGAATTCGGAGTTCTAGGTGACTACACGGTGTGGCCTGAAAGTACGCCTAGTTGTCATGACCACGCATACTTGAAGACCACAACGCGTAGTTTGAATTTTCAGGCCTGCATTGAACCACCCAAATCTGCGGTTGCTGAACCGAACTGGCCCGAACCGGACAGTGCACTGTTCGGTTTTGGTTCCTCCCAAACTTGAACCGTGAACCGCCAGATCCAAACCGAAACCAACGGTTTTGGCCCGTTTTGCAGCTCTATGAACGTGCAGAATATTGGTCATTAACATATAATGGTGAATACTATTCTAATGCATCTCAATATATTAATGAAACCACTTATGCTTCTTCTTATAATTATTACACACATAGCTTCGATGAACATGTTTACTTCTGAGACCAAGTTTACTCCACTGTTGATAATAACACTATTCACCTTGAGTGAGAACAATGTTTATTTTTATTGTACTGCTATTATATGCTGCAAATCAATTACTAATCTCAATATACATCTAACTCTACTAACTTGAGAGAATCAAGTCCTGGCATTTCAACTTTCAATAAGAGAAATATATTTTTTGTTGATTTTACTTTTGTAAATGTTTTGCATTAGGCTAAATGACATATTTATGTTTCGCAATAATTATGTATAGTGACATTTGATATAGTCAAAATAAAAACTTAATTGTAGAAATAGTCATCTTAAAATTTTATATTGTGAAAATAATTAGATTTATGAATTCATATATGTTCATATTTATATGTCACATTTGTAAACATATTTGAATTTACAAAAGTAAAATTAAAACAACTTACAAAGAATGCACGTATATGAACTTACAAATTTAGAACAACTTACAAATGTAAACATATATAAAATTATAAACCTAGCCATATTCTACATGTGAACTACAAGTATGGATGTATGTGAACGTATAAATCTAACTATTTTCACTATAAAAAATCTCTCTATGGTTATTTTTACAATTAAATTTATTTTAATATTTTCGTAATATGCATACTCAGATATATTTATCTATACAAATTTCCCTTAAACTTCTTATAGATATACCAATTTGTTAATTAGCTTTAATTGCCATGTTATTAATGTATAAATATATCAGAATAAATGAACCAATTATAGGATTAGCTTAAAAAACGAATAATAACAATAAAAGTTCCCAATTGAATATAAAAAGCAAAATCATACATATTTTTACTGCAATTTCTCTCTGTCTGCATTTCCATGGTCTCATAAATATTACAGAAAGCTATATTCTAAATCATTCCTCTTTAGCATCACAGGATACAGAAAATCTTTCCTGGATAAAATACAACACTTGATGTCGAATGTTTATGCAATAAAAAATGCCTATTCATTGTAAATTAATTTCATCAAAACTATGCGTTAGTCTTGAGGGATTATGATAAGTATAATCGAGAAATGGGTCGTAAAGTTTCTCAGATATGCAGCTTAACTTCAGAAAACTAACTTACGTCGCTATTGTGTCTCGTCAAAATGGCATCTCCGTCTTTCTTGAGAGAAGGTGGATAATCTTACTAATCCTTCATGTTCCAGAACGATCACAGCTCGTCGTGGAACTCGGCTTCCGATTTGTCTTTACCGTCGGTTGCATCATTGGAATCTGCAGTTGATTTATCAGTTTCGAGATTTTCCTCAGATGTTGAGTTGGAAGCTTTTTCGTTTTCCTTGCTGGTCTCAGATTCGTTCTTCTTAGGCTTCTCAACTTTAGGCTTAGGCTTGGGCTTGGGAATCCTGTTTATGCTATTGACCTGTATATGTGCAAATCAAGTACTTCGTTAAAATTAGCTTCTTACCGAATAACTTACTAATGATATCAAATTTGATTTATAATCGGAGGTGTAATCTGTCAAGTTATACCTTGTCTTGCAGATTGAACACCTTTGTGTACACCTCTTCAGATGTAAATGCCGGTTTGCTGAACCCTGGGGTGCTGCCCAATTAAAAGAAAGATGAAAATCAACAAACTTTCATTATCATGTAACCAAATGAACAATAAAATTCAGAAACTACGAAAGATCTGACATGAATGAAGAAGTAGGCACCAAAATAATAACAAAAAAGAACATCATTTGAATCTTTTGAACAAGTCGAGTATATCTCTCATGGAAAACCAATAAAACAGAGATAAGCTAAAATAAAAATTTAATAGAAATCAGGACAATAATAAATTTGTGTACTGTCTCGCCAAACCAAAGAAACGAAAAAATAAGGTAAACCAAAAATTCAATATAAATAAAGACAAAATTAAAGTTGGCTATATCTTTAGGCACCATGCCATAATCGAACTTCACAAGCAACAAACATAATATTCCTAGTGCCAAAATAATCTTCAATAAATGATCTAAGTACCCTCAATGCAGCCTTAATCTATTATTCGCTCTATTCCATGATGAGCATGTAGCAGTTTGTAACAAATTCAAAAAGTGAACATATTTTGATCCACAAAAAAGGAACACATTCCTACATATACAGTGACAAATATTTGAACCCCTATCTCCTCTCTAGAGAATCGCATCAACTCACAAACCAACTTTACACTCTTCAAATGAGATGATGCAGCTGTAGTGCAGAGACCCTATCAACCTGTCCGTGCCATTCTCTTTCCAACCCCTAACTCCATCTGAATTTACCATGTTCCCTGTTATGACATTCATGATCCTATGCCACAATGGATGCCAAATTGTAGCTTAATTTTTTTGAAAACAGCTTTACACTTCATGAACCCAAGATGTGAGGACAGATATTTACTAGTTTAAGAATACAAAATCTTCTACAGATGCCACCACAAGTTAAACAAGTCAAAATGAAAACAAAAAAATTCGAGAAGACAACGGATCTTATGTTCATGGTCTAAATTCTTTTGTAACTATCATCCAATATTTTTCTTTTAGTGAGAACTTGTTGGTATTAATATCGATGTAAATATCCTGTCATAAGATTGCTGTTCTGCAGTTATAGAATTCTTAGGGCAGTCAACAATCATTGTTCCGCATCACATGTGAAGCTATGATAATATATTTCCTAACAATACATGAAGTCAAAATGGGAAGGCATAAATTGACATAGATATTTCCTTAATATGAACTAAACCAAGGGATTGAATAACACAATAAAGGAAGCACACATGTCCCGGAGAAATGTCATAAAATTAGGTCAATGGGACCAAAATTTCTTTTTCATTCAAGGTTCAGAGTTGCAAATCAAGATAAAATACATCATATCATAATTTAAAACTAATGTATAGAATTATAGCCTCAAGTTATGTTTAAACATCATCAGCAAACGGCAGAAAACAATGATAATCAAAAAATCACTTACTTCTTTTGCTTGGAATCCATCTCATCCAACCAACTCCTTAATTTGTCTGCATCATTTCGGACCTGAAAACAGAGTATTTAAAATTCCATATACAAATAACATCTTGATCAACCTTATACACGAGCAAATGAAATGACAAAGCTGCCTAGATTAGATTCTAAATGGAAAGAAACCTCATCTGTTTTATCCTTAGGAAGCCAAGGTTTGTTTGCCTCCCAACCTTGCACAATCTGCATGAGTGGAAATCAATGGTTAAATAAACTGGTAACTAAATCTCAAAGGTTGCCCTCAAGTGATCCCACAAAAAACATCAAAAAGAAATTATCACAACATATGAATGTGCATACATATAGGTAAGCATATAACACGAATAAATGTGAATACAGTCGCACTAGATTAGCAGATCGATGGCCACATTTAATGAAGGCCATTCAAAAAAACCAAGAAAAAGGAAATAATGTGATAAGAGAAAATAGTAGGAGAAATGGTTCTACACCGGAGGAAAAATATGAAAAGAAAATTAAGTGAGAGGCAATGCTCCCACTTCTATTCACTGCATTCATCGATACCAATCTTTAAAGACTCCAAATGATTTCAAGTCCAAAGGCTTAATTTTGAAACAAACACAAAAAATTGGCAACCAAGAAGACTGCACAGCTTCTCTCTGGTAATTGCTACTTTTTCCTCGCTTTAAAAGTTTAAGATCGTTTCATGAATCATTAATAGCCCAGCAGCCAGAGCACACCGTAATTATTATTTTCATTTACATTCTGACATATTCAGTACAACCCTAGAATGCACTTCTGTCAGTGGAGCTACTCTACATCATAAGAACTTCTGTAAGAACAACATTGTCCAAATTTGTGCACTAGGCATATAGATACAAGCTTGTGCTTGCTAATATATTTATGTACAGAAATCAGACTAACAGAAGGTACAATGTGTGTGGAAAGTAGAATGAACGTGATCTGTTATATATGCAAAGTGTAATTATTAGCTTATTAGAAAGGAAAGCAAACTGTAAATCAGTCAGAGAAATCCCTAAAAGTTAGCTGAGATTTTCCTAGAATCAAGTCAGTCTAATGTATATATTAGTGTATTTTTCCAACAATGAAATACAGAAGAGAATACCTCTGTTTTCAAGTTGGTATCAGAACGCTATACGGTATTCTCTGAAAATCATTAAAAAAATAGGAATCATCATGTCCACTTCAGAAGTTGTTAACTCTGGAACAACTACTGTCCAATCGAACACTGGAGATACAAAATGGAGAACCTCTCTTCGGATTACTTCCATGAAGCTAAATGGGAGGAACTTTCTAAAATGGTCCCAATCGGTTGTGATGTATCTGAAGGGAAGAAAGAAGTATGGGTATATCATGGGGAAAGTGAAACAACCAAAAGAAACCGACCCTGAGTTTGAAAACTGGGAAGCAGAAAACTCTATGATAATGACACTGCTGATCAACTCCATGGAAGACAATATAGGCTCGACCTACATGGGCTATACTACAGCTAAAGAACTATGGGATAACCTTGTTCTTATGTATGCGGATACGTATAACAAGTCCCAGAAGTATGAAGTAAGCCTAAAGATCGGAGAAATTTGTCAGGGGAGTATGGGTGTTACTGAGTACTATAATGCCTTAAAAGGACTTTGGCATGATCTGGATGCGTTCCACTTTCATACCTAGGAGTCCGCAGGTGATTTAAGGGACTATAGGAGGATTGTTAATGACCAAAGAATTTTCAAATTCTTGGCAGGACTCAATGTTGAGTTTGATGAAATCAGAGGGAGGATTATTGGCAGGAACCCTCTGCCATCTATCGATGAAGCCTTTGCAGAAGTGCGACGGGAAGAAACCAGGAGAGGAGTAATGGTAAAAGAGAACACCAACACTCCAGGAAACTTTGTGCCTCTGGAAGGGTCTGCGCTGCTATCCAAGGAAGATGTTGCTATGACTGCTTGGTTTAACACACAATGAGGAAATAAGGATGCCAAGTCTGGCCTTTGGTGTGACTTTTGTAAAAAGGATACACACACGATAAACATGTGGGAAACTCAAAGGAAATCCTTTTGAGGCAAACGAACAGAATGGGCAGAAGGCAGGGAATGTGGCAGAAACTGGGGCTAAGTCTTCAGTGCTAGAACAATTAAGTTATATTCAGAAACTCCTAAGGCCACAAGCTAATGCAGCGGGTATTCCAGCAACGTTTGGCACGCAACAAGGTAATTCTAAATACACTTCCTCATTTAACAATCTGTGGATAGTTGACTCGGGGGCTACTGACCATATGACATGTCAGTCATCTTTGTTCCAGACCTATGAACCCTCTTCTGGTCAAGAGAAAATCAGGATTGCAGATGGGTCATTTGCACCCATTGCAGGCAGAGGCACGGATATGTTAATACCTAAAATACACCTCAAATCAATTCTACATGTTCCTAAACTAGCGTGCAATCTTGTGTCCATTAGCAAACTTATACAGGATTCACAGTGTAAGGTGTTCTTTGGTGACTCAACGTGTGTTTTCCAGGAAACACTCTCGGAGAGGATGATTGGCAGTGCTAGGCTAAAGGATGGACTCGTCTACCTGAGTATGGAGGATTCTGTGAAGGGATAAGCTCAAGGATTGATCAGTTCTAGAGCTGATATAGAAGGAATAAAGTTGTGGCACAATAGATAAGGTCACCCTAACCTATTGTATTTAAAAAGGCTACTACCTAATAAAGTGAATAAGAATGTCCCTGATTTTGTGTGTGAATCATGTATCCTTGCAAAGAGTCACAAAAATAACTACCCAAGAAAGGCCTATAGACCTACTGAGCGTTTTTCATTAATCCACAGCGATGTTTGGGGACCATCTAGGATCAAAACCAGAACCGGAAGAGGTGGTTTGTGACCTTCACAGATGACCATACGAGAGTCAGTTGGGTGTTTCTGATTCAGGATAAGTCAGAAGTTGCTATGGTATTCCAAAACTTCTACAAGCTAGTCAAAAGCCAATTTCAGAGGAGAATTAAAGTATTACACTCTGATAATGGCACTGAGTACATTAATGATGAGCAGCTTTTTAAGGGAAGAAGGGGTACTACATCAGACCACTTATGTAAATACCCCACATCAAAATGGGGTTGCAGAAATGAAGAATAGGCATTTATTTGAGGTAACCAGGAAACTCATGTTTTCTATGAATTACCGAAATATCTATGGGGAGAAGCTCTACTTACAGATACCTACCTAGTCAATCGGATGTCGAATAGAATCTTGAGCTTCAAGGCTCCTTATTCTATCCTAAAGGAAAATTTCCCGGAACACCAATTCTTTAGTGATCTGTCTCCAAAAGTATTTAGGTGTGTTGCTTATGTGTACTCAAAAGGGCAGACAAAGCTGGACCCTCGAGCAGAGAAACTGGTGTTTGTTGGCTATGCGATGAATAAAAAAAGTTATGTGTCCTATGATCCTAGAACCAGAAAAACAACGACCGCAGGATGCAAACGAAAACCCGCAGGGTGATATCAACATCACTCTGGACACTGAGCAACCCGAGACACAGAATGATGCAATCCCAGGAGCACACTCCAAAAGTCCAAGTGTGAGACCTCAAGCGGCGAAGATGCGGGTTTATTCGAGAAAACACAAAGGCAGTGGCAGTATGCTCCAACCACAACCTGGTGCTGAACTAGACCCTATTTTTGCAAATGACCCTACTGAAGTTCCACCTGCAGTGACTGAAGCAACAGAACCAGAAGATCTATCTGATGATTTCTACCTACCGATAGCTTTACGAAAGGGAAAAAGAACATGTACTCAGCATACCTTAGCCAATCACATGTAATACAAAAGTTTATCGAAGACTCACAAGGCTTTTGTATCCAACATTACGAAGGTTTCTATACCAAAAAACACTGAAGAAGCAATGGCAGACAAAGAATGGAAGAAGGCTGTGATGGAGGAAATAAGGGCCCTGGAAAAGAATGAAACTTGGGAAATCATAGAGAACTCAGAAAATTTGAAGAGAGTAGGTTGCAAGTAGGTCTTTACTGTCAAATTCAGGACAGATGGAAGCATAAAAGGAAGAAGGCACGCTTGATGGCAAAAAGGTTTACACAAACTCTAGGGATTGATTAACAAGAAACCTTTGCTCCAGTAGCAAAGATAAATACCATACGGGTCTTGCTGTCATTAGCAGTAAATTTGGACTGGGGACTTCACCAACTCGATGTGAAGAATGCTTTTTTGAATGGTAATCTGGAGGAGGTATTCATTAATATTCCTCCTGGGTTTGAAGGAAGCTATGGAAGTAGGAGGTTGTGCAAGTTGAGGAAAACCCTTTAAGAACTAAAACAGCACCCTAGGGAATGATTTGAAAGGTTTGGTAAAGCTGTGAAAGGGTTAGGTTTCACTCAAAGCCAAGCCCCGACCACACTATGTTCTACAAGAAATCTGCAGCAGGAAAAAAGGCAATACTAATTGTGTATGTTGATGATATTATCATCACATGAGACAATTCACAGGAAATTCAAAATCTGAAGCAAAGATTGGCCAAGGAGTTTGAACTCAAGGATCTAGGACAACTAAAGTATTTTTTTGGGAATGGAGTTTGCTAGATCAAAGGAAGGCATATTTGTGAACCAAAGAAAGTTGTGTTGGATCTGCTAGCAAAAACAGGTTTTCTGGGTTGCAAAGAAGTAGAAACACCCGCTGAGGTGAACTTAAAACTACAACCAGCGACCCCAAAAAATGTTGTAGACAAGGAGAAATATCAAAGGCTGATGGGGAGACTAATCTACTTATCTCACGCCAGACCTGACATTGCATTTGCAGTTGGCTTGTTAAGTCAATTTATGCATTCACTAGGATAGGAACACTTTAATGGAGCACACAGAGTACTGAGATACTTAAAAGGCACTCCTGGATAAGGGTTGATGATAAAAAAGAGAAAGGAGACAGATGTTGAAGTATGTGAGGCTATTGGATCAGAAGATTACTAAGTGAACTGGAAGTCCCAGTGAAAGCACCCATGAGGATTTATTTTGACAATCAAGCAGCCATCTCTATTGTTCATAATCCTGTCATGCATGACAGAACCAAACATATAGAGATTTACAAGCATTTCATCAAGGAAAAGGTGGACACAAGGGATATTTGTATCACCTATGTTCCAACCTTGCAACAGACAGCAGACTCTCTAATTAAAGGATTATCAAAAGATCAGTTCAACAATCTAGTTGGCAAGCTGGCGATGGCGGAATCTACAAATCAGCTTGAGGGGGAGTGTGGAAAGTAGAATGTGAACGTGATCTGTTATATACGTAAAGTGTAATTATTAGCTTATTAGAAAGGAAAGCAAACTGTAAATCAATCAGAGAAATCCCTAAAAGTTAGCTGGGATTTTCCTAGAATCAAGTCGGTCTAGATGTATATATTAGTGTATTTTTCCAACAATGAAATACAGAAGAGAATACCTCTGTTTTCAAGTATGTGATATCAACAAATTAATAGGTTTGTGCTCTAGTCTTTTCTTGAATTCAAATGCAAGATTTCTCACACTGGTTTCACAAGCCACATGTTACTCAAGAAAATAAAAGGGAATTATTCAGAAACCTTTACGCAAAACTTCATCTTATTTTTCAAGATTAGGATTTCACCATTTCTCAATTGAGTCGCAAGATACAGGGAACACTAACATTTGGAAATTCCTAGAATCTCAAAAAAATGGCTTGAAATTTAAGAACGAACTTGCATTATCATGAAAACTTACAGAAAGGCGCCATTTTATAATGCTGAAAATAAATTGCTGAAAAATAACTTCTACGTTTTAGATGTTGAAAGCTGTAAGTTTCAAATTTCACATTTGATGTGATTATTATTTGATATGAGAAAGTGATCAATAAATAACATAATGTCCTTGCATATTTGCGATTACACAAAAAATTATTACAATGGAAGAATCAATTATATAATAACTTTGAAACTAAAACCATTATCACTTAAGCAATAAAATAAAAATTATCAAAAAAATCTTATAGTGTGAGCTAACATAAAATTTTCGAATTTGAACCAAGTACCTTTTAAGCCTATGCATCAGGCTGAATTCAGAAAAACAGGCGTACTAATTTTAGGAGAGTCGGGAATCAGGACCCACCGCTTCCTAAACTTACGTATGATATATAACATAACAGAATGATGACTTAGCTTTCTTATATAGGCTATATTTTTTTTTTGTCTTGGCTAGACCCTTTTCAACTAGCCATATTTCTGATATAGCTCAACCCACTCGAGTTTTATACATACTTCTCTGTACATAACAAGGTACACAAGTAACACCAAAAGAATTTCAAGTTTCTCAACTAAGGGCTCATTTGGAAGACTAATATTTGCGTATTTAGCATGTACTATGAAGCAGTATTTGTAGTTTTTGCAAAAATTGAAAATGATGTAAGATAATTTGTCCTATATGCATCTAGAGAAATTCCATTTGTGGCATCGTCGAGTCATGCAAGTTAAATTGACAAAGAAAAAAGACAAATAAGGTAAAAATGTAATTACAATAATAGATTATTGTTGTAATTTCAAAAGATGCTACAAACAACATGCTTTCAGTGCATAACAAGAATTTCCTTTATTTAAACTGCTAAATGCTCATGATTGCCAAACTAACTCTAAATTGTGTCATATAAAAGTCAAAAATGGGGATGAGGCTCTTATCTTTTACACATTTAGTCATCATCTAATAAAGGTTATCAAACACACAGTAGTGTTTCTTCTCACCACTATGTTAGTGCAAATTCGTAGTATACAATGAGCAATAAAATTCCTGGATCTCATATAGGGTTCTAAGGGGAAAATATTACAGGAAAGGAAAAAACGATAAGTCTCAATAAAAAGAACATGAAAGGTATTTCAATGCAACAAAAACATGGTTATAGATGTTTGCATGTGTCTGAATGTATAGCTTGTTGAAATTGAGCAGATGTTCTAACCCACAAACACCTTTTTGTAGCTTTGTATTAGGATTAGTGTTTTAGCTTCTTAACAGAAGTCTATTGAGATGTGAAAACATTGCTTGCAAAGGGACAATGAAAGCAAAAATAGAGTATAGAATATGAACCACACCTGTCGAAGCTCACCAATGTATTTTCGAGCAAATTCAACAGACTCTGGCCTTGCAGAGAGCTCTTTATGCCTACACCAACAGTACGATCGACAATATTAATGAACTGTAACAAATTAACTTCTATTTTCATCCAAACACTAAATAAATTCAAACACCATGAGGTACATACATGTTCATCTGCAAAGGATCAGATGTATCTAAATGAATAACTACTTCATACCTGAAGAATATTGGGTCACCAATTGCTTTTAATGAATCTAGACGTTCCTGAAACTCCACAGCTGATGCATCTTCACCATCAGTATACAACCATTCTTGCACCTGAGAAATAAACAATCCCCGATCAAGATATCAATTCCAAAAAGTGATTCTATTAAAGATCACCATGAACATTGAAAAATGTACCTCATCAAGCTTTTCAACAAATGAATTGCGCTCATCACTAGTGGAAATTTTCTCGAATTCCTCTGATGTTTCAAGCTGTCATACCCAGAGAACCAGAAACGAGTTTAATTGGAAGGGAACATGGAGAGAAAACAAACATCACTAAAGCAGAAAAAGGAGAAGAAACCGGAAAATGACTTGGAAATTTGAAAATTGAAAAGACTATGAGCTCTAGTGCTACACACACACACATACCTCTCTCTCATGTGTGGACACAAACATACACACAAAGGGTTAGGTTATATTTATTATATTGTAAATAGAATATAATAAAATTCCTTAAATACTCCTATAAACAAATTCAATAACCAGTATGCATACCTTCTCTTTGGTGGAATATATATATCCTTCCAAGTTATTTTTCATCTCAGCTGTTCTTCTTCGTTCTTTATCCCTTTTTTCCAAAGTTTCCAGTTTTGCTTTAGCTTTGGCTGAAGATTCCTCAGAAAGAGGCATTCCAGGACCTACTGTCTTCTCAACAACCTTGAAAAGTAGAGCACCAAAATAAGAACTAATGAAATCAGCACAAAAATAAAGATTTGCAGGTAAAAGTGCTTTAACATGTTGAATTCACACCTTCAATGGAATTCTGAATGTCCGCTTTTTCAACTTTTTTTCAGTTACTTGATTAGCAGCACCTGTGCCTTCATCAGTTGAGTTGGATGTATTGCCTATGTTACTATCAGAGTGCAAGTCACCATTTACTTCTGAAGTATTCTTAGAATCAGCTTGAACTGATGCATTTAGAGAAGTCGTATTTGTAGTTTCCAGAGTTAGGTTTTTCTTAGGAACTTCAACCCATTCTGAAATTTCAACAACGGCATCTGCACGGTCCAACTGTAGAATTCCACTTCTACTGAGAGAAAAATGCAGATTTGCCTTTATGGGAGAGGATAAATTCCGAGAGGAATACCTAGAAAGAGCCAAAAAAAAGCTTCAGTAAATTTACTTCCACTAGTACGGATCATGCCATTAATTAGTTTCAGAGAATCTATCTTTACTTTTCACTTGCATCTGCCAGGCCAGACACATCATACTGAGCAAAAACTAGAGAGGTAAACCCTGGCGGTAACTGATCTTCACTCTCATACGCCAGTGAAACTTCAAAATTTTTGTTATGGATAATGGACCTGAACATCTGCAATAAAAAACCAAAGAAAGTACATAGTTAAAGTGGAAGCATGGAATATACTTCTGTAATCACTGCTCTGCGTGAATAATTAATGTGAAGATGTTATTTACCTTGCTTGGGAGTTTCTTCATCCTTGGCACAAGTAGTTGTCGGGTGTTCTCATCTTTCACAAGATCAGGCCCATCTAATTCAACCATAAATCCATATGAAGAACCATCAACCATCCCTAGCTTGCGGTTCAATTTGATTCCATCACTTAAATTTGCAGCATGGAGGGCTGCACCAAGAACTATGGCTTCATCAGCATCCAGATGTTTGTCCAGCTCATTTCTTCCAAGAAATTCTAGGATTTTAGTCTGATTTGGAGGAAAATGATTAGCATAAAGAATTAAAATAAAGCAAAAGATGATTTTCATAATACCAGCTGAAGCAATAGAAAAATTTTACAAATATGCAAATAGCACCTACTATTATTGCTGACAAACATGCAGGTAGACACACATTAAATGCATATTATGTGTTCTATCTGCTAAAAAACGAATAAAGTAAGGAACCTGCAGGTACTAAACATTAAAGAAAAGAGAATAAATAAATATCTTTCAAGTGTTGAAAGCTGTGACAACAGTGCATTGATCATATACTTGGAAATGGAAAAGATAGTACCAACCTGTAACTTTGGCACTCTTGTAGCACCTCCTATAAGCTCAACAGCATATATCTCATCCACATTCAAGCCTGAATCCTTAATCACATCTTTGATAGGTTTAAGAGATCTATCCCACAAATCTTTACACAGTTCTTCAAACTTCTCACGTGTAATGGAACTCCTTTTGGAAGGATAAGTAAAAGGCAAAAGCAAAGGGACAATAAGTAATCTCAGGAAGACATCTTAACGGCACTGAGTTAACAAATTTGATTCCAAGAATAAAAGATTAATGACAAGTGAATTTTTCTTGACTGAAAAAGAATTAGAAGCCGACCATGAAGTAGATTGTATTGTAAATAAACTAATTGCCAAATTATGAAATTGCATTGTAATGGGGAGAAATATCAATGCATTGAAGACGAACCTGAAATCTCTATCATCATACAGAGATTCAACGGAGATTGGTGCTGCTGTATTGGCACTCAAGATTTCTTTTGTTCGCTTAACCTGTTTCTTCAGTTTAGCCATCGCCTTGGGAGACTTTCTCACATCAACTCCATTTCCCACTTGCTTGTTAAACTCATCTGCAAAGTACTCAACCAATTGCAACTCCATGTTCTGACCTCCAAGTTCTGAGTCCCATCTCACATCCTTAACCTATGATAATACCTTGCGTCAATAGTTTGCAACACTAAAGCAGTAAACAATACGTTTAAACTGTTCGATTCTGCATTTCTACTACTTTACAATCCAAAAGTACAAATGGCATAAAAATCATCACCATCACAACACAAATCTCATGTTCCATAATTACCAAAAGTTTCACCAAAATGGCAAAATCTGTAACAGCAAGCAATTCCAAATTTCTCCATAAAAAACATTCCTAAACAAAAATGTAAGCAATCAATCATAACCAAAACAGCTACTCTGATGTTAAGAAATCACCAAATGCTCGTAAAAAATATACCTGAAATTGATTGATGGAAACAGTCTTCCCATACTCCTTGGCAGTATAAGCTGAATAATAAACAAGAGCAGCATAAGTGCTGCTGGAACCCATATCGTAGAAAATAACATTCCGCGACCCATTTGAAAAATCTTTATCAATTCCATACTGCAAAGCAGCACCAGAATGTTCATTAACGAGCGAAAGAACATTAATGTCAGCCAACTCCGCGGCCTTAAGCAAAGCTCTCCTCTCCGCCTGCCCATAATACGGCGGCACACTAACAACGAAATCCTTCACATTCACCTTCGAATGAAACTCAGCCAAACTCGCGGCGTAACTAAGAACCATTGCCAACAACTCCTCCACACTGTACACATTCTCATCGTCTGTTCTAAAACCAACTCCGCCTCTGGAATCTTCCACAATATCAAACGGCAAGTACATTGAGTCGATCATATCCTTGACCCGATTAAAGGGTTTGGCGACGAAGTGTTGGAGGTGAGAGAATACTTTATTAGGGTAACGTGCTGTAATTCCAGCCGCTTCTTCAGCCAAAAGTCGCGTTCCCGAATGGAATGACACCAAGGCTGGGGATTTTCGTTTGGACATTTCGTTGATGGCGATTGAGATTGGGGTTTGGCCTGGTTTTAGATTTACTAAGGCTACTTTTAGCCATTCTGAGCCTAGATCTATGCTTGAAACAGCTGATTCAATATGAATTAGATTCACGCACAAAACACTGAGTAACAATCCCAACGCTATCGCTGCCTTCATGTCTGATCGGACACTTAATTACAGAGACAAAGAGCAGTGGAGAAGAAATAGCATTCGCTGGAATTAGAAGTTGAGTCTTGCTCTTTTAATTTCAGGAGAAGGACAATCGTCTAGCTGGAAATTTTTGAACGTAACTCAACCAATCAAATGGCGACAAATGGCAAAAAGTCCACGTGGTGAAAAGTCAGATACTCTGGCTTTGTGTTTTCATTTTTTTTTTATCGTGGATGTTTAGCAATATTTCTTCAGTCGTGTAGGAAGTTTATATAAATCCATTGTTTAGTCCATGTTTCTACAAAAAATCATATTATGTCCTATACATATCTTATGTGCTCTCACTAAAGCAAGACATTTATTCATACGTCGGTTCGTAAGTACACATTTATGACAAAACAAGAACGTCGAATTCATTTTTTAAAATGTTTATAACATAAATAATGACATTTGAAAGGAAATTGTACAACACAATTATAACATGTTTAACACAAATTTACAACTTTACTCATATGTTGATACTAAATTTATTTTCTAATAAAAACAAATGGTTTTATTGATTTAACACACTAATTTTTTCACTTAGTTTGGTTGGAGTTTAGAGGGAGGGAGGGGAAGGGAGGTTAAAGATTTTTAAAACTTAACCTTGTTTGTTAGTTTTTTTTAAGAGGGGAGGGGAAGTTAAAAGGGAGTAAAACTTAACCTACATTAACCCCTCTTTTTAAGATTTCTTTACCTCCCAATTTGGAGGTTAAAGAGAGTGAAGTTGAAAATTAGTGTATTTATGTCACAAATATTACAATATTGGCACTCACTTTCCTTCCCCTTTATTAAAACTCACAAACGACAAAATTTTACTTCATATTCCTTTACTTCCCTTAACTTACCTTCCCTTCACTCTTATTTACTTTATTTCCCTTCACACCTTAAACATCCAAACAATACCTTTAGGCTTCATTTGTTGGATGAAAAATATTTTCTTGTAAAATATTTTCTTTATTTTCTCTTGTTTGTTTAAGCTAAGGAAAATAGTCATTTCTAGTCAACTGGAAAATAATTTTCTAAACAACTTATTTTGTGATCAAATATTTTCCTCTTCTAAAAAGAGAAAAACATTTTACAAATTTTAACTTGCTTACATATAATATCTAATATTATATAATTTTTAATTTTTTAAAATTTATTGTTGAGTTTTTATTTTGTTAATATATTTTTAATATATTAATATTTTATTTACATGAATTTCAAATATTTTTTGAATAAATTTTTATGTGATTACTAAACACTGGAAAATACAATTCAGGAAAATAAAATTCTGAAAATTATTTTTCAATGACAAATATTTTTTCTAAAATTTTATTTTCTGTTAAACAAATACAACCTTAATTAAAATGAGAAAAATTGTTGCCAAATCATATTATATATAATATTTTTCACTTAATTAAAAGACGAAAAAGTGTCTTATTTACGTTGAAAATGACTCAACAACACGATAAATTGAAATTGTTTTATGAAGCAAAAAATGAAGTCAAAAATTTCCGTACTTTTCTTCCTCTATTTTTATTGAATATGAGGGAATAGAATTGTCTTATTTTTATTGAATATGATCCTTATTAATTTATAAAAAAATTATATAGAGATAAGTATTACTGTAACATCCCAAAAAATAATATAATTATACATTATTTAAATAATTAAATTTGAGAATTTTAACATTCTGAATTTTAAAATAAATTAGAAAGTAAAAGCACTAGTTATGTCTGCATCTTGTTGGACCGTGCTATGCTTAGTAAAGTTGATATGGTTGGCACGAGATGTGCCAGGATTAATTGAAACAAATGGAGGCCATGCCATATGTGAGAAAGTAAGCACGAATCGTGCCTTAAATCAACCATACTGTACCATGCAAAAAGAAGTGAAGTATGAGGTTTTGTATGCATGTAAACCATGCCAAATAAGAACCAATTGGCACGAGACGTGATGCATCGAATGGAATCGTGTTGAGGATAGAAAATGGCACGGATTGTGCCAAAACATTGAGTGGGTCGTGCCGAGTTAGTATAAATGCGATACTCGATTACCAACCTTCATTTTATTCCAGAATCTTAAAGAGAACTGGTGGCATAAACTCAGAAAACCCTATTTACGTGAAGGTTATTGATTCCAACGAGAACAACTATTTTTCCTTGTGAATTCAAAGTTAAAATCACTAAGATAAGATGTGTGCTTCATTATGTGTTGATTGATGAATTCTAAGGAAGTTTAGTTGTTGAGTTTAGATGTTGTGAATGCGGAAATGCAGAGTTATGAATGAGATGGGAATGAAATAGTGTTAGTTCATAGATGTGAACTTAATTATACCTATATAGTTTAAGAATTCATGAAAAGAGAAGCTTAGGCATAGTTGGGAAGTTTTTGGGAATGAATTTGAATTATACTAAGGCTGTTTTATTGATTCTTTAAGTGAAATTAATATGAGAAAAATGGTATTAACAACCTATCATGTTTGTTTCGTATAGGAGGGATTTATACGAGCCGTTGATCGAGGTTGTGCCGACATTACTTTGTAAATTGGTCGAGGTAAGGCTTACGTTTGTTCGTAAGTGGGGTTCATTTACTCTGTTACAAATTGGAGTATTGAAATGGTATGCTTTCTTTTATGAACTAACATGATGAGGATGCTGTGATTTCTTATGGATAAGATGTTGTGCTTTTCTATAGCATACCAGAAACTTATGCTTATTGACTAGCATGATGGTAAACTTGTGCTTTGGCATGGATTAGTGTAGAGTAAGTGTCATCACTTACTTTATGAATTATGATTAATAAATGGAATAAATTAAAATAAGATGAAGGATTTATAAAGAATCCGAGAAGTATTATGCAATGAGAAATAATGAAATAAGTTTAAATAAAGTTTATGAAATGTAAGTATATAAGTGATTTGATAAGTGTCCTTACACTTATCCTTTTAAGAACTAAATGTTCTTATTGAAAGTAAATGCATAATACGATAAGCTATGGAAGCTTAATTGAATAAAGGAAGAAA
>CANYCX012992548.1:0-33388 GCA_948193385.1 Breynia disticha f. nivosa | reverse complement strand
AAATCATGAACAATTTATTATTTATTTTAAGTAAATACATGCAACTCAAACTACAAATTTTTATTTAAATAAAAATTTCAATATTAAATATGTTTATTTGTTTCAAGTAAAGTAACCTCAAATTAATTTTTATATCACTACGAATTATAGTATTTAAACTACAATATGTTAGTGTAAAACTACATAATTTTTACATGACACCGTAGTTTTAAAATTAATTTATCTCACTTCATCCTAATTTTAATTTTTCTAATCACATAATGTCAATTAGATAGTTATGAACTAACAAACCTTATTGTTTTTAATCACTATCAGATTGTTCTCTATCTCTCTCTATTGTCACAGCCACTACCTTGTAGACCTACAAACTCGTTACTCGCCACTGTCACTCTCTCGTCATTCAATCATTCTCTCGCTGTCAAACAAAATTATATTTTATTTTTTATTTTGTTAGGCTCGATAAAGCTCGTGAACAGGCTCGTTAGCTCATAAACTTTAAATAAATAGAGTTTTACCAAAATTTTGAGCTCAACAAGAAAGCTCGACTCGAACTTGTACTCGTAAAATTTAAAACAAACCGAACTTGAACAATCCAAAACTCAACTCAACTCGACTCGACTCGACTCGTTTACAGCTATCTTCGAGCACCATGAATGAGCAAGTTTAAAGAAACTGGTTAAAGCAGAGCTTTATCCATGAATGATATTTTTTTGTCAGATTCTTTGAACAGTTGTTAGAAATGTATCGATTATTTGGAAAGCAATGGGATTTTTTTTGTCCACCGTGTCGATGACACCGCCTGGTATTCGGTGGCCACATTGGACCCCGACTATTCCAGACCGCTCCGAGAGGCTTGGGAGCTACCGAAGGGGAGTGCTCCCACGCCAGGAATCGAACCTGGACGGACCCGAGGCGAGACCTCTAGCATGGAAGTCGATTGCCACTCGACCACTACCCCTCTGGTCGGAAAGCAATGAGATAGCAGTGAAGATGATGTGCCTTTTGAGATTGTATTTGTTTAATACGCGAATCTCTAGAAAAAATCCAAAGAGATAAGAGTGTAAGCATCAAGGTGATGCTGCAAATGCCTTGTCTTATTAATCATCTTCAACCTGCATGTTCTCTACACAATCTGAGGCTCCAACTCAGTCAAGTTTATTACATTCCCGTAAGCTGTAAATTTTGCTTCAACATTATTGGAAAAAAAAAGTGGGAAATTACTTATGCAGTTGCACAATTAAATTAGGGCTTAAATAATATTTCTTTCGTCAATAGTTGTCGTATTTATAAAATTAATTTTTCTTCAAATATATCTCATTTTATAAAATAAAGATTTTTTACTTAGCTTTTCTTTATTATTTTTATAATTTAATTTGGTTCACATTATAATAAATAATATTGTAAATACTAATTTACAATTGAAGTTTTAATATAAAGAAGAGTATTTTAGTTAATTTATCTATATTTTAATTATGATTTTAAATTATATAAAAATAGCAAAAATTACAATTATTCAGAGATTAAACGAGTATAAGAGAATGCGCTTAAATAAGATGAGACAATGAAGAAGCACTAATATAAGAGAAAAATGGAAGAAATATTAAAGAGAAAAATAGAAGAAATATTAAAGAGAAAAATAGAAGAAATAAAGTGAAAAGATGATTAAAAAAGGGTAAAGATGAATAGTGGAGGAGAGAATGTAGAATTGTCAACTTGTGTAAACTCGTTATCATGTTATTTTCTATTAAATATTATTATTTGTGGCAAATATTAAAAAATTAAATTTGTAGTGTTCGTATTGTATAATAAATATGTATTTATAAATCGTATCATCATAAAATTGACAAGTTTAAGAGAACGGATATAAAAGAGAGAGAAGGTAGAAAGAAGGAGAACGGGGTGGTCCAAAGAAGAACATAAAAACAGGGGAAGAGTAGAGTACATCATCCCGTCCTCGTACCTGAATGTTTAAATCGGAGAATTCCACTTCCGTATCTGATTAAACCGGATATTCCTGAGTTAAAATGAGGACAGAGATTGAATTTCTCACGAATATTAGGTCCAATTGCTATCTCTCGGTAGAAGGAAGGAAGGATGGCGGGGTGGTCCAAATTAGAATAGAGAGGAGGGGGGAGTTATGAGAATTGTTTGGAATTGTAATTATGAAGACAAAGAAGTGGACAGCTTTACTTTTTGCTGCTTTTCTTTTCTTTTCTTTTTGTTGTTTTCTTTCTTTTTAAACTGTGAATTTGGGTCTCCTTGACTTTGAATTTCAACCAAATTAAAATAACTAACTATCAAAATTTCTTTCCTTCATCATCATTGTAACTGCTCTGCTCTCCTCTCCCCTTCTCTTTTCCCATTCACTTTTTCAACAACATTATACTCCTCATTCACACTTGCGTTAAATTTTGATTGGGAGAGTTTTTTCGCCCTTATGGTCCTGCTCGGTTCAAATGAGAATTAATCTGGGATACCCAAGATACCTCGTGTTTCAGATAAAAAAAATACTCCTCATTTACTCCATTCTCTCCCATTCCCTAAATTTCAATATCACAAAATTATGAAAGGTACCGAAATTGTATAAATTACGTAAAACTAAAATTATTTTTTATTGAATAAATAAACAATTCAAATTTATTAAAATAAATCTAACGGTGATAAATAAATACCTCATTGAATTCCCTCAAAGAGAAAACTCAATGAAGAAAGAACTCAACTCCCGCTCCCATACCTTACCACTCATTTCCTCTTCTCATGCTGGTAATTGCTAATTCTTAAACTCATTCCGTTACAAATTAATAGATTATTTTTAGACAGTATTGGAAATCAAAGAATAAATAGTTAAATTATTTATAAACAAGGACAAAAACAAAAGGAGAGAGGAGATTGGTCATTATTTTATCGTATTTAATACTTCAGCTATGTATATTTTATCATGTATTTTTCTATAGCATCGTCCTCTTATCGATTTTTTCCTATATTTTTTGACTCGTTTTTCGCTCTCTCTTAAAAATATTGTTTTTGACACTAATTAAAAGCACAGTTATCATGTGACAATGAGCAATTCAAAATAAATAATAAATATTTAATAAAATAAATTTATATTAAAAATACAAATATAATTAATTTAACAATATTAAAAATAATTTTAAATAATAAATATGTATATAAAAATTAATAATTATCGCAACAAACATATTTAAAATTTTAAATAAAAGATGCATGCTTTCTAGTTTTTTAAAAATATTTTCCATATTTTTTCCCATTCCACTTCATGTGATAAGATGCATAAAATGATTGAATCACAAAAATAATAATAATCTCGCTGAGAAACAAAAGGATTTTTTTAATATGAAATATTAAAATCATATTAAACAAAGATAAAAATAGTAGAAATAAAATAAAGTGATAAAAAAATTGAGGATGATGCATTTTCCATTAATTAAACCTTCACAAAATTACAATTTTCTTGCATTAATTTGTTTTTTATTTGGTTTGAACCACAAGGTATCTTGAGTATCCCAAACTAATCTTTATTCGAGCTGGGCAGAACCACAAGAGCGACAAAATTCTTTCAATCGAATTTTAATGCAACTGCGTACCTAAGACTCGAACTTGAAATCGTGCATTAATTTGTACTGTATTTGAATTGAAATGAATCTGCCAAATTTTCACTTTGAAAGACGCTAATTTATTGATAATTCCCATACAATTCTCTCCCTTCCAACATTTAATGCTTAATTTTTTGCGTTTGTTTAAACTAACATTGAAACTGCAGCCCCTTTTTAATATCACTAACAAACAATTCATAAATTATTAAACTAATATTGTGTCCGTTATTTTTAATAATTATTTATTTTATAAAATTAATTTTTTTAAATATTTATTGTTTTATAAAATTTTGTTTATTTATCTAATTTTATTATATAATTTTTATTATTTTTTAATTCAATTCAATTTATATTACAATAAATAATATTTCTAACCGCTCAAATGTTACTACAAATGGCATTTAGCCTATTTATGTTAAATAATAATAAAATAAACTGTTATTCGATAATAAAAAGAGTGCATAAACAAAACTCGTCAGTTTTTTTACTCGACTACATTTCTTGACGGAATTCGTCGAAATTCAATCATCGAAAAATAAATATTTTCTTGCAGTGATCTCATAACATAATGAACTCTTAAAAATTTTTGTATCAGAAAGGATCCAATAAATAAGAATGAAGAAGAAGTAATAATCTGATGGGGAAATGAGAAGAGTTATAATGGGAAGCTGAATTATGAATTGTGTGATCATAATATATGGATATAATAGTGCCCACCAATATATACATACATTTTAAAAGTCATATTTTTTATTTTTTTAAAAATAATTTATTTATCATCACTGCATGTGCCCACTCAAAATATTGCTTCTCACTCATTTATGGGGACCATAATTTTGAAGAAGACTCTTATCTTCCTTCCCTCCCACCATCTTTTTTCCTTTTTTATGTTTTTAATATTGGAAAACCAATATTAGTTTTAGAATTTTGTTTTGGGTCAACGATTTACTGTTCTAAATGCTAATTACTACAACAATTTGACAATGTCATTTCATCTGTCAAGTTAAGTTTGACCTAATAGAGCACTAGTTTCTTGCCATTGTTGACGTGCTGTGAATATAGATAAGTGGTCTTTTTAAGAGGGTGAAACTATACGAGTTAATATAGTAGATAAAAAAAACGATAAGCAAGTGATGTTATGGTAAAATATATGGTAAAAGTATAAAAACTATATATAAAGGTGTAAACGGTTCGGGACCGGAAGTTTACCGTTTTAAGGTACATGGAACCGGAAAAGGGCCATGAACTAGCATGTTTCGACGGTTCAGTTCTGGTTCTGGAGTCAACGGGTTCCGTCTTGGTTCGTCGGTTCTGATTTGGTTTTTGAATTAAAAATACCTAATCGGAAGTTCACAGTTTATGGTTCTTATGAACTTAAACTGAACGGTCAACTAATCACTTCCCGTGGTTCAGTTTTGATTCCAATTCGTTTTTTACACCTCTGGCTACATAAAAACAAACTGAACAAAGAGAACGGCCACTCTTCTCAACCTTTTTGGTTTACATCTCTGTTGTAGATTTGAGTCAAGATCAAGAGTAATATCATCTTCTATGTTAATTTCCATTAATATAAAATTTTTAATAACTTAACATTAGAGACAACTAGAGAGCAAATATATATGGTTGGAATAAGTCATGGTCAGAGTTACGTCGGAACGTTGGCATAAACCAAAGTCGACGACCACACCAAACTAAAGTGGTTGGGATCAAAGAACTTAAACTGTAATGGAAATCAAACTTTTGAATAGTAATTGGATTCAACAAAATCCACTTAATCTAAGCTTGTTCCTTCGAGGGAAAGGCAATTTAAGAAGATAATGTCGAGATATTTGGTGGCGTTAAAAACTCGCCTACGTTCACCATGTGCATGCATTTTCCACACCATTTCTGTCTTTATACAATTATATGTGGAGATGTTGACTTTTTTTTTAGTTTTTTTAATGGAAATATTGTTGGTTTAGTTGACAAAGAAATAATATCAGAGTGGTGGCCACGATTCAATTATCATAAGTCTTGTTATCCATTCTTCCTATATATATCTTTGCATGTTTATGTTCATGTTCTCATTTCTTGTAGTTAGGAGCATTTTCATTAAGTATTATTTGAATGACGCATTCTATAATTCGTTAAGATTAGTTCTATAAGTACGTTCACATTAATAAATTAAGTTGAATTCAAGTTGTCATGGTACCAAAATTAAAAACAGGCACACGATCAAAATCCTAGCTTCTCTCGTTGTTTGATAGCTTACGGTTTTATGTTTTTTTCACTCTACAGTTGAGGTTCTTGTTCGATCGCAAACATTGTTAGAACACCTCTAACAGAGGGACAAATAGATAATTTTGAAAGAATTTATTGTCAACATCTTTTAAATGTGAATTTATCAGTAGGGAAGAACTTACATTAACATCTCAATTTCAATTCAAACGTGAGTTTGATTCACACTCCGTATTTTAAGAAATATATTTATTTGTAATGACGGATTTAGAATTATTTTAAAAAACTGTCGGCGTTTGTTTATAGTGTTATATATACGCATAAAATCCTTTATCATATTATAGAACAACTTGTACTTGTGATCATTGACATAAAATACAAACATATAATTTGATTCGATAAATCTTCTATGCAATATTTTTGGCAAAGACAACCTTCCGGGCTTTTTACCGAAACATTATTGTTGAAAAAAATAATTTAATTTTTAGGGTTGTTTAAAAAATATTTTTCAATTTAAGGTGAAAAAAAATAATTCTCAATTTGGGGTGAATTTTCTTGTTCCGAACTTTAGATTTGTGGACAAGCCATCACAATCCAATTCATTCCATCACCAATGATTAGCCTACCAAATGATTAGTATAATAATTTCTCTCGTGATCGTGTAATTAATTGTCCACAAAATGAAATTGTGGACAAGAGGTCCCATCAAATTAAAATAATTAACTTATAATTAGTTTATATGAAAAATAATAAATAATAAGTTTATAAATATATGATGAATGTATAATTATGTATGAAGAGTATTATTGAAAAAATAAATTTTTAATAATAATAAAATCAATATTATATAAATATTTAAAAAAGTATATATATGAAGTATGATAAAAAATTAAAAAAAGTTGCGGAGATGGACTACTGTCGTATTGTTAATTTCTTTGAAGAATTGTTCGAAAACCTGCATCATGTTGTTGTTGACAACATTCAGTATCCATCGGAATATGAGTCAACCCCGACCGACGGAGTGTATTGTCATGTTGTATGTTCTGAGGCGGCATAAAGTGGATTGTTGTTGTTGTTGATAATTTAATAATCTATCGTCAAAATCAACTAAAGTAAATAATCATACTAAATATGGGAAAAAGGTTAAGTAAAAAGCATTATTTGATTTCTCTACGACTAAATTGCATGGTGTTAAATGCTTTAAAAAATAATTCCCAATTTATTGTTGGCATTTTACGACCTCGCTGAATTATAAATTACGTATTATAAACATTAATATAACACATGTAATTAGATTAAAAATAAGAATTATAAATTACGTATTATTAATTATTGTCATTAAACAAATTGAATTTAGTCATACACTAAAATTTTTATATTTCTTCTATATTTTCCAATTTATATAATACAATATTTTAAATATTTTAATTTTTAAATTATTAATAAATTTTTAAAGTGTAATAATGAGTTATTTTTGGGTCATGTTAGAATTATTAGTTTAACCAAATTTTTAACGATTCCTAAAGAAGTCAACTAGTTTACGATCTAAATTCATATATACCTTACTTAAATTCGTATAATTTTGTCTCGAATTAACAAATCATGTCAATTTTTATCATGTCTAACAAATACAAAAAAAATTGAAAAAAAAAGTTAAATTATTATCTATGACAACGATCAAAATATTCAAAAGAAAAAGGCATATACATGTTGCAATTTTAAAACAATTTGGCACAACAATGAAATGAAATGGTGCGTTTTATGAGTTGGACCCCATTGGCAAATAACAATTTTGGTCCAATTTTTTCACCAATCAGAAAGGAAGCTGGACATGAGAAATAAGATAAAAAATAGAGATTTTTATATGAGGTGAATTAAACAAATTTTAATTATAACACTTATGGAAGTTATTGAGTCGGTTAGTGAGTTTCTTTTTGTAAAAATATAAAAGAAAAATTCAAAAAAAAGTGTTAATTTAGAAATTGAATGTTAAGATTGTATAATCTTATTAAAAAGTTGGTATTTGCATGATTATTCCTAAAAAATTGAAGCTAAGGTGTTGTCCGCAACTCGGAAATGCCCAAAAATGCAACAACACAGGTTGTCCGCAACCTGGAGTTTCGAACAAGTCACAATCACATATCAGGAGCAGATTGTCCGCAATTTAATGCTTCAATTTATCTCAATTCCACACTTTTTCTATAATTATTTTTGCAATAACCCTAAACAGGAAATTTTTTTTTACAATTATACTAATTTGGTAAAAAGCCCCTAGATTCCAAGTGGCATGGGAAGAAGTAGTTCGCAAGAATTGTGAAGAAAGATGAAAAAAAAAAAATGCAAACTAGTCCTCGTGATTAAACAATGCGCTCCATTGGTTCATTAATTGCTCCTTGTTTCTTGTGATTTGGAGCGCGCTTTGGTCCTTGCAACTTGCATATTGTATTCTTACCCCCCTATTTAAGCAATATTATTGTTCTTAGATTAATATATGTGGGCCAACATTATTTATGTACAAAGAATTTTTACGGAAATACAACCCTTAAGATTAAAAAAAATCAAATAATAATATAAGATATAAAAGAGTTCTAATATACTCTTTATTTATTTATTCACAATTATTCAGTAAAAATAGTTACGTGGAATAGTTTTTTAAAAGAGTTTGATATTTTAAAAAAGAGGATGAATAAAGTTGAATATATACTTGATTTTATCGCATGAATGCTATGTAAGATGATAAAGTGTGCAATTATATATCTCTATGTACTATGCTACTCTCATTTTTGTTGTAAATTAGTGTCCCCTATATTAAAGGGAAAAAAAATTAATGATGCTTCATTTCATCTCAAATATAGTTATCATGTTCTTTTCATTTGTTTGGTGAATTTAAAGTGGAAATTCGATTTTTCGTGTGCGTGCATTTGTTGCATTAATTTCCTTTTTATGGTTAAATTATAAATTCAGGAATTGAAAGTTTATTTTGGTTGGATATCTTCATAAATACTTCCAAAGTCATGAAAAACATTAAAAACCAATTTTTTTTATATCTAGTATTTTAATTGAGAAAAATCAGACAACTACTGCGGGTGAATTATATTATAAAAATTCATGTTATTTTATTGAAAGTGTATTATTAAATACATATAATTAAGTTACAATAATAAGATAAGCAAATGACACGTTTATTGATTTCTTTTTGCCCTGAAAGTAGGGGTGAAGAAAAAATTATATCCGTGAGATTTGATCCGATCTAACCGATGAGGTGGATTTTTTCAATGTTTAACGAGAATAGGCGGAGCACGGGACAACCATAAATTAAAAGTAATGAAAATGGGACGAGATTGGTATTTAATACACTCATCTCATTCTTCGCTTTGAATCCGACCCACTATCAAAAAATATAAAATAATATAATATATATAACATAATGTTAAATATTTTATGTTTTGTTTGAGGTTTTTATTATAAAAGTATAATCTAAATATCTATAGTTTATTCTTAAATTAGATGTTAATTATACTATAAATTATATATTTTTTATTATAAAAAATATATTTTATAAATAAAAAATTATATATCTAAAAGTAAGAACAAAACAGGAATAAATTTCATATTTTTTAAATGAGATAAAGATAAAATATTAATTTTATAACCTAATATCCTGCGTAGCAAGAACGAAGAATAAAAAAATGTTATGGGACGGGAGAAGAAGATTATAATCTCAACCCGACCCATCCTATTGCCATTCTAACCTAAAAGAAAAAAAGGAAGCAGTAAAAGGTAAAAAAAATGGAGGAAGGTTCGGTGTAGTGGCAAAAGCATGGCTTGATTATCTGACAAAATGAATGGCGTTGATTAAGGAAGGGAACCCCACTAACCTCATAATTAGTTCCAGTTTAATTATTAAAAACACCACACAAACACTGTTATTACAGCTCATCTATTCTCATGCCACGTCACATTCCAACTCTCACCTCCGCACTTCATTATCACCTATTCTCAATGAATTTTTACGGCTAGCAATTCGGGTTAGCGGGTCATAATCATATCAGTAATTTTTTTATAAAATATCATTAGTTATGACATAAAAATTACAAAAATAAAACTCGTATCATTCGTGTCGTGTCTAATCGTGTACTCATTTATCGTGTCAGAAATTGTCAGACCTAAAATTTTATTATACAGACAATTCTTAATAAGAATAATTCTTATTTTATTAAAATTATACTAATTATATAAAATTAAATTATTTTTATTGAAAATAAAAATTTATATTTATTTTCAGTATATTTAATAATTTAAAACTAATGTAGTGGTTAATCTTCTATTTTAATTATTTCACACTAAAAGTTCTCATACTTAGCATGTTTCAAATTAAAAGATTCTTAATGATTTATGGATTATTTTAATAGAGAATTTTTTTTTTAATTACTATTTTTATTTTGATATATTTTTGCACAATATTTACAAGGAAACAAGGGGTGATTAGTATCTGATTTGGTACGTTGAGAAATAAAAATAATTACTTTGGTCTTTATGGAATTGAATTAATTAATGGTTTGGTATAATTGAAAATGACATGGAAAGAAATAAACAAAACGGGTGTGTGTTATGGGTACATGTATCCTATTTTTTCAATTTTCATGTGTTTTGTGGAAACACATACAAATTGAAGGTATTCGTACGTAGAGGTGGAAAAGTTGGCCGGGAAACGGAACAAGGTCGGAACCGGCGGAATTGGTCATGTCCGGTTCGGTTACTTTTGGAAAAAAATGGACTCGAACCGTCGGTTCCGAACCGAACTGGAATCGGACTATTTGAAATCGGAACCAAAACCGAAACGTCCCGAACCGACTACACCCGGTTTCGATTCTTCAAGGAAACCTTGAACCATGTCGGAACCGGCTTTTCCGAACCATTTTCCTCCTCTATTCGTACGTGGACTTTATGAAGTATTATTTAACCTATAAACTCATTCTAATTTTGTCATGTTAGGCCTCACTTAAATTATAAAAGAAAATTGAACTTCTCAAAAATAGATAAATATATTTTATTTAGTTATATTTTTTATTTTAGTTTTTTAATAAAAGTAAATTATTTATCTAAGAAAATTCAATTAAGTCAATTTTTATTAATAAAATTGAATTATTTTTATAATTCTATTACTGAGTTTATTTTATAAAATATTTATTTAATTATTATTGAAAAAAATATGTAAATATAAATATTATAAAAAATACTATTTATTTGAAAAATAATTTGAAATAAACAATATTTATTATATTTTTAAAAAATTATTTATCAAAATTACCACTTGTTTTAAAAATAACCTTATTACTAAGTCCGAAGGCGTGAACTGAATGAGACTTTAAAGTATCATGTGTACTATAATCCTCCCCTGCAGTGGCGAGTAGTCTTGAGAATTAAACAAATCGGTTGTATTTTAAGCGTGAGATAATTTTCTAAAATATTTTGATCTGATTTAAAAAATATAAGGAAAAATTAGGGGAATGTACAATTTTTGTGTTTTCAATTATAGGAATATCAGAGTATGTTTGTTTATTTCTGCTTATGCTAGTTCAAGTTTTGAAAATATAAAAATGTTTGATTTTTTAGTTTACAATTATAAAAATGTCAAGTATGCTTATTATTGTTCATTATTGTTCATATATAGAGAGAATAAAATGAGATATACAATCCAAATAAGAAATTTAAAAATCAGGATATTCAAATGCACGATATATAAAAAACGTATGTTTGATGTTCATTGTTGTTCATTATTGTTCACATATCGAGAGAGAATAAAAGTGATATTTTAAAAAATTGAAATTATCAAACTTGATATTTTCATAATTTCAAAACTTAAACTAACATAAATAGAAATGAACAAACTTATTATGACATTTTCAAAAATACAAACACGTGTTACTATGTATTTTACATAATTTTATAAAAAAATAATAGTCACAGGTTTGATGTGACACAGTAAATATAAGTTTTTGAAAATAACACTTGTTTAGTTAATCTCAAAATAAAATAAATTAATGTTAATACTTCGCTTGTTTGATGAAAATTAATTTATTTGGAAAAATATTTTTTCATATTTTAGAATTATATTTTTTGGAACCATATTTTTCAATATTTCATAATCAAATATTTGAAAGTATAAAGAAAAATATAATTTTATAGTTTAGATAAGAATTTTTTTTGAAAATAATATGTTAAGAATAATTATTATTTCCTCGTTAATTTTTAAGTTATAATTTTGTTGATTTTTAAGTTATAATTTTATTAACTATTTTCCGTTAGCACTAAACGTTGGAAAACCACAGAAACATTTTTCGGAAAATGAATTCGTTCAAACAAACAGAGCCTAAGTACGAGCACTTACGGAGATAAAACAACCAAGGGGTGACTAATAACGAAACTATAAATATTTTTAAGGAAAAATAAAAAATGCACAAATTAAAAATAATATATAAAAAATATGATAAAGAGATAAAACTATAAAAAATACAATAAAAAGCGAAATTATAAAAAAAATATACGATAAAAAGTAAATAAATAACTAAAAACAAGAAGGGACGATTAATCCGCTCACTTATCTAATTTGCTCACTGCTCTAATTCTATCCTGGGTGCGACCGCTGTCTTTATCGTAAAATTTATTATAGTAACATATTTGAACGAAGTATTTTTATTTTGGTAGTATGTGTGATTTAACTTATTATTCTTAAAAGTATTTATGGGATCGGAGATTTGAATAGGGGAGAAGAGGAAATTAAATAGAATGTGGTTGGAGTTTTAATATAAGTAGTTGAAAAAAAAAAAGCAAGACAAAGTTGGGTTACCCAAAAAGCAAAGCCTGCCTGGTTCCCTTTTTATCTCCTTCTCCGCGGCCACACTCTCCTTCTTTCGATTCTCATAAACCCAAAAACCACTGAGTTTATTTACGAATTCACTCTCCATAATGCTTTAGTCTTCCAATTCCAACATCTAACGCCGCTCATTCTTTGTTTGGAGACCCTGAACCATGGGTCTCTGCACCTCCAAGCCTAACCCAAACCCTATTTCCCCCGGCGATACCCCTGCTCCTGCCAATGATTCCACTGTTCCTCTCCCAAACACACCCCAATACCCCAATTCTGAGTTAGATACTGTCAAAAAATCTCCCTTTTTCCCTTTCTACAGCCCCAGCCCCGCGCACTACTTTTTCTCCAAAAAAGCTTCCTCGTCGCCGGCGAGTTCGAATTCTACCCCCAAGCGGTTTTTCAAGAGGCCGTTTCCGCCGCCGTCTCCGGCGAAGCATATAAGGGCTGTGTTGGCTCGGCGGCATGGGTCGGTGAAGCCGAATGAGGCGGCGATACCGGAGGGTAGTGAGGGGGAGGCGGTGGGGGGCTTGGATAAGAGTTTCGGGTTTTCAAAGCATTTTGGGAGTAAGTATGAGATTGGCGATGAGGTTGGGAGAGGGCATTTTGGGTATACTTGTTCTGCTAAGTTTAAGAAGGGTGAACTTAAAGGACAGCAAGTTGCCGTTAAAGTTATTCCTAAAGCTAAGGTATAAGGGAGGAAAGTTTGAGTCTTTGCAGGGAAATATTGTGAGAATTGAGATCTTGTGTTTTGTGTTAGATCTGTTGGATTTGGAGTTTTGTTGGTTGTATTTTTGGTGTTTAATGGGTTTCTGAGTCGAGTTAGTTGCCTTGTGATTGAGGTGTGTTAGTTTGAGTGAGTAGAGGAGAGCTTACATCTCCTCTGCATTCACTTGAGTTCAAATTACCTTCGAACTCTTGGGTGCTGGGAGGGTTGCCCTCACTTGTGGCCCCTCGTAGTTATTTTCATTTGAAAAACACAATTTTGGTGTTATGGGGTGTTGTATTTTGTGATCTGGTTCTTGTTTTGTTTTATATTGTTGTTGCATTTGCCGATTCTTTGTTTGTGCTGTAACTAGGGCGGTTTGGATTTTGGTATTGATGTTGTCTTGGTAGACATTGTTGGGTTTTTTTTGCCTTGAGTTTTGATTGGTTTCATTGTTTTTTTTAGATGACTACTGCTATTGCCATTGAGGATGTAAGAAGGGAGGTCAAGATATTGAGAGCATTGACTGGGCATAGCAATTTGGTACAATTCTATGATGCATATGAAGATCATGATAATGTCTATATAGTGATGGAGTGAGTTCGCTGCTAAACTCTCTGTGATTACTTCGTTTTGGTGATCATTATCTGGAACTTTATTCTTATTGTTAATTGCATTTTGTCGCATCTTTTTTAGGTTATGTGAAGGAGGAGAACTCTTGGACAGAATACTTTCAAGGTATACTTAATTTTCAGTAGCTACATCCTTATTTACTTTTGCTTATTCAATTTTATCTTCCCGTAATTTAGGAAGTATTTGCTCAAGTGGAACAAGGGAGAAAATATCTAAATTAATTTTTTTTTATATAATTGCTAAAAGATTGCAATCTTTATTACAGGGGTGGGAAATACACAGAAGATGATGCGAAGGCTGTTATGTTACAGATACTAAATGTTGTGGCTTTTTGCCATCTTCAGGGTGTCGTGCACAGGGATCTTAAGCCTGAGGTGAAATATGCTTTTATTATATCTCATATGTTTGTTGCTGGGAAACGATTATTATTCTTGATGGTGCCAACTGATTTGCATTTACTGGCATGGCGTTATATGATTTGAACTAGTTTCCATATCTGGCATGGCATTGCAACTGGTTTGCATGTACTAGCATGTCAGTACATGAATATAAAATTGCAGAAACTTTCAAGTTTGATTTTTCAATCCAGAAATATTTCCTGAAAATATAGAAACATCATACCACCTCCAATTTGAAGGGCGGCTTTTGCACTTCCTTTTGTTATTTATATACTCTTATCTAAGTGTAGTAATTGCTGGATCAGAATTTCCTGTTCACTGCGAAGGAGGAAAGCTCCCTATTGAAAGCCATCGATTTTGGATTGTCAGATTTTGTGAGGCCAGGTTTGTCTTTCTCTGACACACTAAGCTATAAATTATCTGTTTTAATAACTTGTATATGAATTAATGCTCCATGATGTTGATTTTAATTTGCAGATGAGAGGCTCAATGACATTGTTGGTAGCGCATACTATGTTGCTCCAGAAGTTCTACATAGATCTTATGCTACAGAGGCGGATGTTTGGAGTATTGGTGTTATTGCTTATATCCTCTTATGTGGCAGTCGACCATTTTGGGCCCGGACTGAGTCTGGGATTTTTCGAGCTGTTCTAAAAGCCGATCCAAGTTTTGATGAGGCACCTTGGCCTTCTCTATCTCCCGAAGCAAAAGACTTCGTCAAACGTCTACTGAATAAAGATCCTCGCAAAAGGATGACTGCTGCCCAGGCCTTGAGTGAGTGCCTTAATTTCATATAAAAGTTTCTTGACCTTTTTTTATGTTTTTCTGATAAACTGTTTTGTCACAGGTCATCCCTGGATTAGAAATTCAAATGAGGTAAAAGTGCCTCTGGACATTCTGACATTTAAACTAATGAAGGCTTATATGCGTTCATCATCTCTCCGGAAAGCTGCTTTAAGGGTATGCATTTTGCTGTTTCTCTATTTCTGTTCGTTTTTGTAGCTCTTGATGTTTCATTTTGGGTATTCATTGTTGTAATCTTAATTTACTAATGATGTCCTTTTTACTATAGAAATGCACCTGAGGATGTTGTAGATTTTTCCGATTAACTAAGAATTTATGGTTCCATAATTTTTTTTGTTCTTGATCGTTTATTATTTAAATTCTTTGTTTCTCACCTCTTTGTGCTCTCTCCAGGCCCTATCAAAAACATTGACAGTAGATGAGCTTTTTTATCTGAAGGAGCAGTTTAGTTTGCTAGAACCAAGCAAAAATGAGACTATAAGTTTAGACAATATCAAAACGGTTGGTACTTGGTCAACATTGAATTTGTGGCTCTTTTTTTGGAGAATTTCTCTCATATTAATTTTTTTATATTGTTGCTGGTTAGGCTCTGACAAAAAATGCAACTGATGCTATGAAGGAGTCTCGCATCCCTGATTTCCTGCAATCGGTAGGTTCTTGTACATTGGTGCCATTTTAAGTTTGTCATGTGATGGGCTGAAACAATTCAAGTTTACTTCGTTTATTGGCTGCAGCTTAATGCACTTCAATATAGAAGGATGGACTTTGAGGAATTTTGTGCGGCAACGTTGAGTGTTCATCAGCTGGAAGCTCTTGATCAATGGGAGCAACATGCTCGTTGTGCCTATGAACTCTTTGAAAAGGATGGCAACAGAGCTATTATGATTGAGGAGTTGGCATCGGTACGAAAGCATCTCTATCATCTAAGCAATATATTGCTGAGTTGGTTTTTTTTCATATAGAAGAACTAACTTTGATTGCACGCTTATAGTCATGAATTAATGCACTTTCCTTTATATGCTAATTTGCAGGAGCTTGGTCTGGGTCCTTCCGTCCCAGTTCATGCCGTCCTACATGATTGGATTAGACACACTGACGGGAAATTGAGTTTCCTTGGGTTTGTTAAATTATTACATGGTGTTTCTAGCCGTACTCTTGCAAAAGCTCAGTAGAAGTTTTGCAGAGATCGTAAAAGACTAAGCTGCAAACCATGGTGCCTGCCTTAAAAGAACTCGGAGTGAGGCATTAAGCAACATGGGCAGACTCGGATTCGCGGGCGATATGTGGGGAGCTAGGCCTTAAAAGTTGAGTAAGGACGATGCTTATGGTATCTGCCTGCTAGGGAGTAGCATCCACGTATAGTGTTCAACGGCTAAGACCAATTTGACGATTTTACAATATCCATCATCAGTGTAAAGTTTTAGTTAAAAAGTGTGTTAGTTGAAGAAGGTGAGAAGTAGAGTGGAGTGTGTGGTGTTTCTGACATATTGGACATTACTGACCATTTAATTCTATCATTTATGTCTTTTATACCTTCACTATACAAAACTCTCCCTTTTGCACTCAGAAGAAAGCTCCCCACTTTACCCTTGTCCGCTTAGTATACTGCATTGTTATCAAAACAGTACTGAACTGCTTGATTGGACTGGTGAATCAATGAACCGGATATTTCTTCAATAATCGGTTGGTTCAAGTGGTGAATTGGTCTAATTTTAAGTATTGAAATTTTAAATTGACATCAAAGTTTCAGTTTGTGTTGTGACCTGAAACTGGTGTTTCCCATGGTGGAATCATCAGTTTAGCATTCATAACACAAGGCCTGGAGACTTGGAATTCCAAGAAGCCATTAGGGAAAAAAAAAACCAAGTGGTTTAATTTTGATTAGGAGTTCTGATTCATGTTTAACTCTGATCAGCTCAATCAAAAGCCTCCTGAGTTTCTACATGTAGCATTTTGCTTTTAAAATAAGAACAACGTTTCTTTCAAAACCTTAATGATATGCAGGGGTTTATATCATCATCCTTACTCTTGCTGCATAATTTCTCTGTTCTCTTGGCATTTACAGAAAGGAAGATAAGATTATATCCACAAAGATCTCAAATACCAATGATGACCATAAAAAAGAGCAATGTGAATCAATATAAGCAATTGAACTAAGACTAGCAATAAAGACAAGAAGTTTGTAAGAACCTGTGTTAAGAGGCATAATTTGACAGCAAAACAATATTTGTTATATCTACGAAGATTTAAGAACGAAAATTTTCAACTAAGATTTAATATAGACTCATCTTTTATGCTGTAATGGCTGATGGAACCCTTGATTGCACCCAGTTCACTATATCCTCACGTGTTGCCACAAAAAATCCAGCCTTTTCTTCACTCTGCTTAAATGGTGCAGCAAGTTTCTCCACATGGGAAGCAAATGCATTGCCTAATCCTTGCGAGAATCTGTGTGTTCCTGCTCCTGTGTGAGCTGAAAACACTCTTGGTAATGCCTCGTTGCGCTGAACGAATTTTGCCAAAGTCCCCATCCACTCGTCGAATGCAGTGTGCGCAGCGCCTACGGAAAGTGATCGAACATCCAGACTCCATTCGTCTACAGTTTTGCTATGTAAATCTGGGTATAAGCCATAAAGGGTTCCTAGGTAGAGCAACTCATGTGCTCTCCCGTGAAGATTTCTGTTCCAACATATATCAATCAGGCAATTGCAAAAGGGTCGACGCGCGTCAACCTGAGTCTCGCTGACAACAGCCCTGAACTCTGCTTTTACTGTCTCGAAGGAGGTTTCGTCATCTTCAATCAACTTCACGAAGGCAACCAACTTTGGATTGGCTTGATGCAAACAATCAAGGACTTTATTTGCATCCTTGACCTCTTCACATAGTGCTACAACAGACAAGAAGCAACCACAAAGTCGATCATCTGGCTTAACACCCTTCTCAATGGAAAAATTGAAAACTCTAACCAAATCATCAATTCTCCTAGCTCTTCCTAAGCATTGAATTAAACACGTCAAGCCCATCACGTTAAGCATGACTCCTGTTTCAGACATCTCCTCAAACAACTCCATGGCCTTATCTGCACTCCCCGTTCCACTATATATATTCAGCATTGCTGTAAGACTCCAACTATCCGGTCTACAATGCCGTGATGCCTTCATATCGCAAAACAATCTCTCAGCCTCGTCTTCCAAACCAAGATCCGCGCACATACTCAACAATGTATTGTACAGAATGAAATCCATAGGCCAATCATTCAACTTCATTTGCTCCCACAATTCCAATGCATCCTTAGCCCACCTGGCTTTGCCGTATATCTTTACAAGGGCTGTTAATGTCTTCTCATTCGGGGTGAGCCCTGACTCCACAAGGTCCTCAAACAAACTCCTCGCAACGCCTGGTTTCCCTGCCTTACCCGTCGCCTCTAACAACGTATTATACACGATCAAATTAGGTTGCACACCTAAAGACTTCATCTCTTGCAGAACATACCTAATTCCATCAAAATCTCCAGCTTCACCAAACATTTTAGCCAAAACAGAGTAAGTAACAGCATCAGGTTTCCACCCACTAGCTACTCCTCTCTCATACAAACTCAGAACTTCCTCTACTCTTCCTAACTGAGCATAAACATCCAATATCGCGGAATATGTAACTTCATCAGGCATCAAACCAGTTTTATACATTCTCTCAAACCACTCCACAGCCTTATCAAACATTTTGCATCTTTTAGCACAAGTAATTATAGTTGAATAGGTAATGTTATCGAGTTCAATTTCATTGCTCACCATTTCATTAGCAAGCTCTTCAATGAGATGAAACTGCTTCCCGAATCTGAAAGACTTCATTGCCACATTATAGAATATAGTTTCCATAGGAAACAAATTCTTGGTCTTAACCCAATTGAAGAAAACATGAGTCTTTTGCCAAGGCTTCAAGCTATTAAGTATCAACAGAGCATTTTCTCTAGTGAGTGTATGTGGGATTTCTTCAACAAGTGAAAGAAACGCAGTTTCACTATTTTCGCACTCATTTAACTTGTCAGCAAACATTCTCAATTCCCTAACTTTAGGGTTGTACGAGTATTGAGACCTCTTTTGTCTCTGCAATGAAAGCACAGACCTTTTCGGTCTTGTTGGGTTGACCCATGTGGACTTCGGCTTGGACAAAAGTTGGAAGTTTTCGTCTTGTGGAATTGGGAGAGCTGTTGTTGAGAGAGGTTTTAGTTGTTCAGACAAAGATGGGTTCTTTGAGGTTCCTGAGAGTGCTTTTTTAGAGTTGCAAGAAACTACAAGTCTTTTTTTCAAAGGGTTTCGGCTTGTTGAAGTTAAGAATTTAGGTCTAAAGTAAGTTTCAGATTGTTGTAATACAAAATGGACGTCTACAGGTGTAGAAGCCATTGGAGACTGAGCGGGGAAGAAGAGGTTGGGAATGTCTGGAGGTGTTTGAAGAAGTGAAGCATAAATATCTATGGGTTTATTGACAACCTTATCTGATGGAAAGAATAGAAAGTGAAGAATGTGAAAAAAAATTGGGTTAGAGATCCACCAGAGGTGGGTAGCCTTAACCGAGTGTGTGTTGTTAACAGGTAAGCCCGAAGGCTGTTCCCGTCCCTGTCAGGGGAGATGCCAACCATCTCTCCTTTTATCGAACACGAACGATCCCAGTAACAGACATTATATAAATATAAATAAATGTTTCAATTTTTACGATGTGGGAAAACATCAATGAAACAACAACTTTGAAGTCTCATAAGCGGTATGAAAGTGGTAGCAAAAAGTTGTTATTTTGATTTTAACTGCACTGGTGTGTTTAATTTGATTCAGAGCAATTGTAGTTACCGTGACGATGATTACGGTGACCATCATTATCAAGTAGCTAAAGACGACGGCGAGTCTCTCAGCTCTAGAGTTATTTGTCTTCTCCAAGCTTCAATTCTACGTAAATTATTTTAATTCTTTCCTTTTTGCTTTATTTTATTGCTATTCTAATGTTTGGATTAGATTTATTGATATTTGATGAATTCGATTACATAATTAATTAATGATGGAATTTAGTTTTCATTTGAGTTGTTCATCTTTGTTCAATTTTTTGCCATTGTTGAATGATAGACTGCACTTTATGGTGGATTGATAGCATTGGAGTTATCGTTAAATTAACTGAACTTCTTGCATTCATTTACCCAATGTGTTATGAGCAGAAACACTGCATATTTTCAAGAAAGAAACGCTAGCAACACTCGTTTCGATCTCTCACTGTCCGCCGTCGCGTCTCGCACCTTTTGATTGCTCTATTTGCTACTTCTAATTCTGTTTTCTTTGTCCAAAGTGCAAAAGTGATACTGATAGAACAGATAGATCAGAAATTGAGTGTTGGTATATAGTGAGCCAAGTAAGTTGGGGTAGCATTCTTCTATTCTGAAAGGTTGCATCTTTAGTCTCTGCCTTGACATTCTAGTTTTCAAAATGCGGGCTTCTCCAGAACATCTCGGGTTAAAGGGTGGAAACAGGGAAGCACTCTAAGCTAAATCGTCATTTGTTATATTAACAGCACAGGTTAAATGCACACCATTGTCTTTGTGCTGCTACATTTGTGTTCTTTTCATTGAGACAATTCACTTTAGTAAATCGAATCATGTGATGTTTAGTAATATGGATAGATCTTCCAAGTAAAAGTAGAAACCACACAAACTCGATATGTAGTTGTGGTTAGACTTGACCCTATTAAATCTTAAACACTACACTTTTCACTCATAGACCCAACTCTCATTCTCCCAACCATTTTCACTGTATCTCTCCTCAAGCTCATCCTCGCTTGAACTATACTTGTGATTGTTGTTGTTGATTATGATTCCTTATGACTGATGAAAATCACCGGAGAAATATACTTGTGATTGTTGTTGTGAATTGCTTCTGCGTAGTTAGTTTTGATTATTTCTCATGAGTTTATGATTATGCTATTATGATTGATTTTTCCTTCATTGTTGCAAAGAAATGTGTCATGGAGGAACATAGATGGGTGCTTATCGATCGGTGTATAATGTTCTTGCCTCATATGTTGTGCTCTCTATAGCGCAGATGCTTCCTTGTCGGATTTGATACTTGGATGATTTGGGGTCAAACTGGTTGTTGAAATTGACTAGACATGGGAAGCGTCGCGATAAGACAACTGCGGTTGGCTGGCTGTCAGGTTTTCAAAGAGAGCTATAGATCTGCCAGACAGCACAGCACACATTTACCGTAAGGCTTGATAAAAACTGTAAAATAATTTCATGTGAAACATGTCAAGAAATGTTAGTATCTGGTGATTCGCAGACTCAAAACGTTAATCCAATTTTTTTTAGATTAATGGTTTGATTGCTTACGCTTGGAATGTGTGTTTAATTTTCCTTCAATTCATATTGCGATAACTAAGGTTGAAGTACTATGGAACATGGGAGTTGGGAAATTGTATGCCTATTTCCTTTTCTTGGGAAGGGTCGTTATCTCTACAAACTGAAAACATTTAAAAGGCAAGAAGCTGCATGTGAAGTTTATGTATTTCCATGGTAGTAATTTATACTGGCTTTACTTATTTCTTTGCATTTCTTAGCCTTGGGATAATGAAGCACATAGGAAAAAAGTCCTTGCTTAAAAGCTCAAATGAGGTCAAGCAGGTAGACCTAGACGTCAGAGCAATGAAGAAATTAAAAAAAAATGTTCAGAAATAGAGGTACAAACAGAGCTTTCATTTTGAAATTCTGCATCCTGAAGAATGACATATTACGTGTGGATTAAACATGAGATTAACATAACAGGTATGAACTATGAAGTCTCAGAAACATTGCCACCACACAATCTCATATCAAATGAGGAAGACAGCTGAACCAGAAAAGAGAGAGTGCACCAATGGATATGGAATAAACACGTCACAACCACAAACAAAATTCAATGATCATCACCGGGAGAACCCACCATGAAACACAGAAATTTCAATAGACATGTAAGGTCAGACAGATTTGAAACTTCCTGGAGGCACAGGGTACTTGGGCATCCCTGTACAGATGTTGGATCGATTACACTGTCACATCCACAGTGCCATTAAAACTCTTATGTGGTTTGTGAAGGAAATCAGGTTTGATCATTTGGGCTTAAGCATGAATCTCATTCTGTTGTGGTTAGAAAGAGGTGAAAGCATTGCTGTTGATAAGCAGTAAAATGTGTTGTTTCAGTGCTCAAAAAGGCGTGTTAATGATTGCTGGGGACACCATTGACGTAAATAATGAATGGACCCTCACGAGTCAAGTCAGGACACTTCTCAAAAAACACCATCACAGCTCCCACAGTTTATAAAGCTCATTATCATTTTGAAGTATCCTAACAATTCTCTCTTAAATATTATTATTTTTTATTCATTTTCTTAATTAATTTTTTAAAAATTATAAATTATTTCAAAAACACGCTCTTCAGTCTTCACTTTATTTTTTTAATATTTTATTAATAAAATTAATAATTATCATTTATTATCATTAAACAACTCCTTATACTACTCTCTAAAAATATAATAAAATAAGTTAAAAAAGTTGTTTTTGATTTTTTTTAAATAAAAAATTACTATTCATTTCTTTAAAATTAAAAAACCATGTTGAGATATTTTTATTTTATACAATCTTGTAAATAAAAGAAAAAACTCTTTAAAAGAATCTTTTATACATGCTCTAAGTATCCTTGACTCTAGTCCCATGACACATATGAGTAAAAAATATAATATTTTTTAAAAAGTAATTTTATTTATAAAAATATGTTTGATTTAAAATTTATATATTAATTTTTTTATTACTTTGTATAAAATATTTTTTATAAATTTAAATTTAATATAATATATATATATATTAAATTATTATATTTTTAAAAATTTATAAAGATTAATTAATTTATATATAAAAATTAATTAATCAGAGTAAAAATAATAAAACTAGTAAAATAGCTCATACTCTACTTTTGCAAAAAGATTTGGTAAAATTCCGACTAATTAATTTTACTTAGGTAGGAGTATGGATATATACAAAATTCTAAACTTAATTTTCAAAAGAGTATAAAAGACTGACAAATTCAAGAATTCAAGATGACGAACAGGAGACGGGACTTCTGAGAATCACGATACAAATGGACTGACAAATGACAAATAGAAGACGGGACTTCTGAAAATTACGATACAAATGGACAGATGAACAGAAGTGAGAGAAAGAGTGTTTTCACTATTTCACTATCCAAGCACTATTTCAACCACTTTGTATTATTCAATCACTATAACACTATTCAATGTATTTTCAAAACTGCCATCATGTATATCTATATAAAGAGGCAATGGTAGATGTAGAAGTTAGGTTGCATTTTTAGCATCTCTTTTGAAGAGCCTTTCTAGTGTAAGCTCTTGAGATCTGATCTTGTAATCTCCGATTTCAAAAGTTTTATCTTTCAAAACTTTTAATACAAGTATGGTTGGCTAAGCAATATATTTTCTGTATTTGTTCTTCTTTTTCTTCTTTTGCATACTGTGATTCTGTTCGCGTAGTCGGCTCTGCCGCCAGAACAGTTATATTTTTTTTCATCTTCTTTATTCTATACTGTGATCCTGTTCGTGTAGTTGGCTCTGCCGCCGGAACAGTTACATGCTTTAGCAGTTTTACATATTTGCAAGCTATATTTTCATTTCCTTACATTTTTCAATTACTTATTTTTCATTGTGATAAATCTACCCTCAGATTCTGAGAGGTTATGGTATCATAGCCATGGGGTGGTAGTTATATGGATATTATTCTGATTTGAATTTTATTTTGTGTTAAACTTAGTTGAGTCCTTTAGATCTAGAGGGCAGTGGTAGTAAGTCTAGCCGTTAGGGCTATAAAACCAACTCATTTTAGATTTCGTATACTACATTTAATCTAAAATAAAAATCTCAAATGGATAATTTTCATAGATTTGTTTCTCTTTCAAACTCTTCTACCCTAAGTTCAAATGAATCTAGAAAGATTGTTAACAGTAACGAATATGTCATTGAAAACTTACAAGGAACAATTGATGATTGGAGTTTACCTAAGGTAAACACCGAACAAATTTATCAAAGTTCATTTGTTCAAAAACTTTTCAAAAACAAATTTTTGCATAAAAAAATGAAGAAAGAGATATCTAAATTTCAAAACTATTCAAAATAATCCAACTACTTTCAAAAAACTCTTTACAAAAACAAGTTGAAAAATGTTTTAAATACATTCATATTGGCTTAGTACAAGTGAGATTCAAACCTTTAACAAAAGAAGAATTAGACACTTCAATCTTAACAGCCTTAAGAGATAAAAGATTCATTGATTTTAATGATTCACTCTTAAGTTCTATTAAATTTAATTTATGTAGTGGTCCAATATCTTTTGATGTTTATCAAAATTTAAATGTTTCTTTAAAAGACCCAAACATTTTGCAAACATTAGTATTACAAATTAAAACAAATAATTACAAGATGCTTACAGGATTTATTCCAATAACACTTCATTATAAAAATGGACAGATGAACAGAAGTGAGAGAAAGAGTATTTGCACTATTTCACCCATATTTCACTATTCAATCACTATTTCAACATGGTTGGACACTGGTACCATGTCTAAACCCTAAACTCTAAACCATAACCCCTAAACTCTAAACCATAACCCCTCAGACATAGTGATTGAATAGTGAAATATGGGTGAAATAGTGTAAACACTCTTTCTCTCACTTCTATTCATCTGTTTATTTCTATAATGAAGTGCTACTAGAATAGATTCTGAAAGCATCTTGTAATTATTTTTTTAATTTGTAATATTAATATTTGCAAAATGTTTGGGTCTTTTAAAAAAACATTTAAATTTGGATAAACATCAAAAGATATTGGACCACTGCATAAACTAAATTCAATAGAACTTAAGAGTGAATCAGTAAAACCAATGAATCTTTTATCTCTTAAGACTGCTAAGATTGAAGTGTCTAATCCTTCTTTTGTTAAAGGTTTGAATCTCACTTGTACTAAGCCAATATGAATGTATTTGAAACTTTTTTCAACTTATTTTTGTAAAGAGCTTTTTTAAAGTAGTTGGATTATTTCAAATGATTTTGAAATTTGGATATCTCTTTCTTCTTTTTTATACAAAAATTTGTTTTGAAAAGTTTTTGAACAAAAGAACTTTGATAAATTTGTTCGGTGTTTACCTTAGGTAAACTCCAATCATCAATTGTTCCTTGGAAGTTTTCAATGACATATTCGTCACTGTTAATAATATTTCTAGATTCATTTGAACTTAGGGTAGAAGAGTTTAAAAGAAAAGCAGGTCTATGAAAATTATCCATTTGAGATTTTTATTTTAGATTAAACTTGGTCTACAGAATCTAAAATGAATTGGTTTTACAGCCCTAACGAGGGGACTTACTACCACTGCCTTTTAGATCTAAAGGACTCAACTAAGTTTAACACAAAACAAAATTCAAATCAGAATAATATCCATATAACTACTACCCACATGGCTCTGATACTATAACCTCTCAGAATCTGAGGGTACATTTATCACAATAAAAAATAAGTAATTGAAAAATGCAAGGAAATGAAAATATAGCTTGCAAGTATGTAAAAGTGCTAAAGCATGTAACTGTTCCGGCGGCAGAGCCAACTATACGAACAGGATCACAGTATGGAATAAAGAATATGAAAGAAAATGTAACTGTTCTGGCGGCAGAGTCGACTACGCAAACAGGATCACAATATGCAAAAGAAGAGAAAAAAAGAACAAATACAGAAAATAGGTGGCTTAACCAACCATACTTGTATTAAAAATTTTGAAAGATAACACTTTTGAAATTGGAGATTACAAGATCAGATTTCAAGAACTTACACTAGAAAGACTCTTCAAAAGAAATGCTAAAAATGCAACCTAACTTCTACATCTACCATTGCCTATTTATATAGACATTAAATAGTGTTATAGTGATTAAATAGTACAAAGTGATTGAATAGTACAAAGTGATTGAAATAGTGCTTGAATAGTGAAATATGGGTGAATAGTGCAAACACTCTTTCTCTCACTTCTGCCCATCTGTCCATTTGTATCGTAATTCCAGAAGTTTAGTCTTCTATTCGTCATTTGTCAGTCTATTTGTATCGTGATTCTCAGAAGTCCTGTCTCTTGTTCGTCATCTTGGATTCTTGAATTTGTCAGTCTTTTGTATTCTTTTGAAAATTAAATTTGGAATTTTGTATATATTCATACTCCTCTTAATTTTCGCCTAAGTAAAAATTTAGCAGGAGTTTTACCAAATCTTTTTGTTAATGTAGAGTATGAGCTACTTTCTTGGTTTTATTATTTTTACTCTAAATGGCCATTACTGGTTTATGATTTAGCCTTTTTTTTTATTCATTATCACTTCCAAGATCTACAACATCATTAGAAGATGATTCAGATTTTTCAGTTGATGTTATTGGATTATGAAGTAATTTTCGTAAAATTCTAAGAAAATCTTCTTGTGTTTGTTGAATTGCGAGAAAAGCTTGAATATGTGATTTTGACAGTTAAAAAAATGGGATCTACCATTGGTGATTTAGAGGTGGTAACAACAAGGTCCTTCTGTGATTGTTGGGAGAGTCAGGTCTTTACCACTTAATCAGAAATTTTGCCCCAAGCTTTAAATTTCTTCCACCACTTAATGTAGAAAACTCGCACTAGTGCTGGACTATTGTCGGCTCTGCTGATGGATACCTCAACAGCCTATTTAATGACCCAAGGGCAGAAAAAATTTGCACAAAAATGCATGAGAGAGGGCATCCATTTGTCATTGTCGGTCAATCTTGAACGATATTCGTCTTTAAAAATTTGGAATGATCTTTGAACAATGGTGGAGAGTATGTCATGGTTAGAACCATAAAAGCTCCAGCAGTGTCTAAACCATGTTGGAAATGTGGTTGGATTGTTATCTTTGAAGAAGATCAATCAAGAAGGAGTTTTCTTGCTTGTTTGGATGGTAAAGACATTGTACCATGCCTGCTGGTAGTCCTAGTAGTTAAATTGTAAGTTTGGTTAGGACTTGTCTTTGTAACTGAAGATTTGAATTTTTGTAAGAGGACTACCTCATTCCTGAGGTGAGATAACTTTATGGATTTTGAAAGTGAAGAATGCGGGGATTTTGTGTCGTTCATCCATAAATTTATGAACTAAAGAACATGATCCCGTACTTTCCAATATGTCCCAGTAATAGGAGATGGTTTTGTGAGTATCAAATGGTTTGTAGGTGAAGTTGTCAAATATTTGAAGAAGTTCATATGGATTTGTTTGGTGGTCATAATTTGGTTCGATAGTTGTAAGGAATTGGTAATTTGATTTTCATATGTATTCAACTTCAGGTTGTGAACAGAATATTTGGTTTGAAGGTGAAGAAACAATGTTTGAAATTTTTTGGGTTGGATTTTGAGTAATTGATTTGGAAGATGATGTTTGTGTTTTAGCAATTTATTGCTCAATTGCTTTTTGTATGACACTCAAAGTTTTTGGTTCTTAAGCGAAAGTTTGTATCATTTGTTCAATATTCTTGGAGGTTGAAGTTTTAGATTCGACCTTTGTTGGCTTGTTTGCGGGAGCTTTACCATTTCAAACCATTTCAAACCATTTCAATTACTTATATATATATATATATATAAATTGATAACATATAAAAGCATTGTAATATAACATAAACTACAATTACTTGTTTGACTATGTATAGGAATAGACAATTACACCAAGAGTTAGATTCTCTTCTTCCTTTTCGAAAACATATTGATTGTTCTTTTTACAAGTATTTGAAAATATATTTAGTCCAAACTTTGTTCATCTTTTTACCTTGTGATTTTAGTGTTTAAGATTCGAAGTGCTCTCCAAAGTGGGTGGAATGGCTGGATAAAGCTTTTGCAACAGAAAGTATAGTCAAATCATCATCATCAAATCCGAGACGCTATGCATGGGGATTGTTTTCCGCCAAATTATATCCTAACTAACTTGACTAATGAATTAATGAAATGAATTGTTAATTAATTCAAAAAAAAAGGCTATAAAAAAGGAGAGTTATACATACATGCATGCATATGGGTGACCCAAAAACAAAGTATAGTCTAATAATTATCATCAACTGTGTCCTTAGTCAACCATTGCAACTGAATTAGAAGCAATCATTCGATAAAAATGATGAACTTAGAGGAATAAATAAGTCACAATTCGAGTTGATAAATCGGGTACAATTAATCGTATTATATGAGTAATTTTTTATTAAATATTATTATTTATGATATAAATATTATAAAATTTGAATTCAATTATTCGTATCATATTTTATTGTGTACAGATAATCATATTATTGAGTAAAAAATTACGTAGAAATTGCAAGTAGCAAGTATGAGGCAGACAAGTAGAAAGTGGAATTCAGCAGTCCTCACCTAACTAATGATAGTGGTCTTCCTTTCAGCACCATCCCATTACATGGTCCCAACCTCAAATGACGGCTCTTTTCCATTCCATCAAATCAAATCTACCACCTTCTTCTAAACTTATAGACCGATTCAAATGATGAAATTCAATCAGATTAATCATCAGTTAATCAATTCGATTAATTGGTTCGGTTGAATTTTTATAAAATCAGCAAAGGTAATTATTTTATGAGAATTTTTAATAACTCTCTTAATTTGATGAAGGTAGGTTTAGGGTTTGTGACATTAACCTAAAAACGATGGGATTAAAGACCGTAGGAATAATTGTGCGTCCTACAATAAAACACGAAGTCATTCATCTATCCATGCAAGTTTGTCCCACTCCTGCTCCTCGCCGGAGCCTCATCTTGTCGCCGGTGGACCCTACCCACCATTAGATTCAGTACCCTTTGAAAAGTTATGCCTTCCATCACACTAATTTCACTATTAACCAATCATAATTAACATAATTTCTTCTATTCAATCACACTTAACAATAATACATACAAAAAAAGAGAAGACAGACACTGAGTTTTTTGATATACAACAAAATCTGAGGATAAAGTTGGAGAGCCATTTCGGATACATCCAAACGTGAAAAAGAAACGAATTAAAGGAGGCTTTGAACCTATATATACACACTTTCTGACAACTTGATGGATGTGGGGTACTCACTCATTTGCTGGATTCCAAACCAACTTAAACCAACCAAATAACACATGAGTTACTGTGAATTATAAAGGGCTGCATTTGGTATTTCATAACTGTGATATTGTTGTGGCTATCGAGAAGAGAAAGCTGCGTAATTAATTCCAGCTAAAAGAGTCTGAAGTTGGGTTTGGAGGGTCGGAGATCAATCTCTTGGGTCCAAGCGGTTCGGTCTTGAACATGCAAGTGCCAGTAGGTCTGAGCCAGTGAATCAGGGTCCATTAACTCACCTCCAAACTGTTGTTGTTGTTCCCCAACTGACGTTCTCTGCGAGCCTGATGGTCCCCTACACAGATTCATATTCATCTTTCCATCATTTAGTTTCCCACTTTTTCTTAACAACTATATCCACACAAATGACTTGTACATTCTCTCGAAAATTTTGTTTTCTTTACTGTTGCTAAAAGTAGAAAAGAAAGTGCGTAGGATGGAGTGGTCTGTAATTAGACAGATATGGATATATTTGGAATGAATCATATGAAATAAGGAAGATGATCATAAAGGAAAGATTGGAACATACCTAGCTGGGCCAACCACACCGTCGATGACAACATGAGCAATGTGAACTCCCAAAGGTTGATACTCTCTGGCTAGACATTGTGATAGAGCTCTCAATGCGAACTTCCCACAGCCTATTTTTTCACAACAAAGTATTGTCATAAAATACAACACAAAGTAGATTCAATTTCTTTTAAAATTCAATGAAGATCATTTGTTTTTTTTTCTTCTGAATCTTCTTACATAATTCTGAAAAACCTGCAATGCCATTTAATGAAGCTGAACACCCGGTAAAGAGAATAGTCCCTTTACCTCTTTCCACCATGCCTGGAAGAACCTGAACGTTTGGTTCAATTCCATTAAACTCATCACATAAAAGACTTGCTGATATTAAAGTCACAAAACCATCAAAATAAATCACATAAAATACTGAAAATTTCCAAGTTTCTTATTCTGTGCTTTAGTGCATAAAGTGTCAAACTTGAATTGACAAATTAAGAAAAGAACATACGTTTTTACAGATAGAAAGTACTGAGGACTGACACTCACTAATGAAATGTGACAATTAAGAAGTGAAAGATAATAATACCTGCTGAGAGCAATGTAAGGCGCCAACTGTGGATACAGCTAAGGATTTCTCAAAGGAATCGATGCGAATATCAGTGAAGTTAGTGGGGAGGGGAGACACTGGTGAGTAAGCATTGTAAACAAGAATTTCGACGAAACCAAGTGAGAGAACTCCTTCAAATGCTTCTCTCACACTTCTTGAGTCTGAACAATCGATTCTTATTGCAAAAACTTGTGCCTTCTCCTCTCTCGCTATCTCATCCGCGAATCTTGACAACCTCCCTACACAATCATGTATCATTCAACACAAATTCTTTAATTTATTTAAACTTCTTTCCATTAGATTTTGGCTCAAAAATTAACACACAAGTCTTAAATTAGAGAGAGGGAAAGAGAGAGAGAGAGGGATAGAGTACCAAGGTCGCGGGCAAGGATGGCAACGGTGTAGCCTTCATGGGCGAATTTACGGGCAATGGATCGGCCCAACTTAGGACCAACACCAACAATGGCAGCGATTCCCTTGGTGGGAGCGGAGCTCGACATGCTCCGCATCATTTGGTGGAAGCTAGTTAGAGTGAATTATTATGGAGGCATTTTTAATTGGTTTTGAGAAATGAATTGAAAAGGGGAGTATTGGTGGTGGTGATGGAGGATGTTAAAGATGGCGGCAAGGTTTCCGACGTGGCTTTCTATAATTTGGTCTCTTCGCCGACTGAAGCTTTCGGGTCGGAAATGTCTTCCACTTGGATATATATCTGTTCTCCAACTTTGTTTCGTTTATATTCGGCTCTCATTTGACATCTTTGTCCTTAATTTTTTTTTTCTCGTTTTGTTGTTTTAATCTAATTAAATTAATCTTATTTAGCCAGTTAATTAATTAAGATTTGAGGACGGTGCTAGAAGACCGTCAAATTCTTGTTGATCGAATTTCGACAATTCATTTCTAAAAACTTGCAAAATAATGTAATTTTTAATTTGACGAATTTTTGAGGAAATTTTAAAATATTTATTTTTAAATAATTATTATTATACTATTATTATTATTATTATTATTATTACTATATGTGTAATATTATGATAAAATTACAATAATGCTGTAAGAGCAGAGATGTTTTAAATTAAACAAAATAAAAGAAAGAAAAATAAGAAAATAAAATGAGAGAAAGATAAGAAAATAAATGAATAATGATGTATATATAAGAAATTTTTGAAGGGAAAATATTGAAGTTTTGAATTTAGGTTTCTGTGGTATAATTTTTCCAAGACTTGGAAATTATAAAAAATTGACGAATTTTGATAAATTTGGTCGAAAATTCTTTGAAGAATTCATCGAAAATGTATAATTTTCAACTAATTTTTTTAAAATACATACATAAATCATAAAAAAATTAACAATTAAAAAATTTTTGACGAATTTTATTAAAAAATAACTTTTCTACTACAAAATTGATCGAAAACAACAATTTTGAGGAATAAAGGCTTTTTGCACTCTTTCTCTTCCAAATAAGAGTTTATTTAATACAATATTAAAAAAAATAACAGGCAGTTTAGTTGTAAATAATAAATAATGTATAAGTTTATAAATTTATTTTTATTTAATTATTCAAATGAAATGATTTTGACCAGAAAAATGTAAATGCATGAAAAAATTTATGACATATAAGAAAGAATTTTGAAGAACAAATGATGCACATAAAAAATAGGTAATTGATTAATATTGTGGATAAAAACAATTTTAAACGTTTGTTAATATTAAAAAACTGTTTTTATTAAAAATGTTTATATGAGAATTTTTAAAAAAAAATTTTAATTTTTTTTTTTGAAAAATAGTTTTTTATTTTTAAGAATAATATTTCATTTTTAAATTTTAATTTAATTTTTATAAAATTTAATGTTTTAGGAAAGAATTTTAAATTTTAAATATTAATTTTTTTACAAAATTAAATAAATATTATATAAGTAATTAAAAAATTAATTTTATTTTTTAATTTATAATTTAGTAACTGGTACCAAACTTAAAACAAACACATTGTCAAGGAGTACCGCGAAAAGGGGGCGCCCGAGCCTCCCTTACCCATTTAATTCAATGCATACATGGAATCTCCCCTTACAAATTATTTAATTGATATAAACAATTATGTATAAATAACTTTATATTTTTTTATTTTTTTATGGAAATTAAATGTTACATATAATTTTTTTAATAAATTTTTTTAAAAAAAATCAAATTAATCTACGAATCAAGAACAAAAAATCTCAAAAAAACAATTAAACCTTTAATGTATTGATCGACTCTATTTACCTTTGAACTATAGACAAGGACGGTCTTTTGGAATGCATAATTGATTGATTGATTGAGAGAGTTTACAGTTGCCTCATGACTCATCAAATCATATCATATAGAAGGAACCAGAATAGCAAGTTGTCAAATGCCTTTAATTTAATACCTCACTCCAAAGAACCCCGGATGGGTACTTTTCCTATAAGTTCCCTTTAAGAGAGGGTTTATTGAGGCGCACGATTGCAACCGTTTGATATTGTATAAATAAATTTGAAATTTTGATTTGTTCAGTAAAAAATAGTTTTAATTTACGTAATCTATATATTTTCAGTAAAATCATGTATGAGCCTCAATAAGTCCCTTAAATGTTAAAATTTCCCCTAGATTGGTCCATCATTTTCGTTTACTTCCATATATATTTTCTTTCCTTTTTTAATTTTACAGCTAAATTGGGTATATATTTGATGCGTCCAGATTGTAAGTGACGTCTTTATATGCGCAAGTATACGCAATCAAGTAATAAGGGAAGTAAATTACGACCCAAGTTATCGAACCCAGGGGAAAATTAAATGAACCAAATCATGCGTGTTTTATTGTTTGTC
>CANYCX012992426.1:0-11975 GCA_948193385.1 Breynia disticha f. nivosa | reverse complement strand
GTTGGCATCTTCTTTTAAGGTCTATGGTCCCAAAACCTATGACAGAAGCGCACTTCCATGGAAAAACTGCATTCATACGGCTGTCGAGCATATGCTGCCGCAGAAACTTTTGAGTGTTTATGCAACCAATCAGCTGTATATCACAGTCATATTAATGGCTTCATTAGTAAAGAACAAAATTAGGAAAATGCCATCGATCGTGAATAATTGGACGAAATAGTTGATTCACATAATAGCATTCCCAACACTCAGATAACCCTTTTTTTTAAACAAAAAAAGTTTGAAGGAAAGCTATTCCCCACGAAACCGGCACCAGTGCCACAGATTAGGAATCCATCTCGTAAAGGGCCAAGCTATCGCAACTCGGATCACCCTTTGAATTCAGATATTACTTCACATCAAACTCTTTCTCATAACCATTTTTATTTTCTCTTTTATAATTTAGTATCGTTGGTAAATAATATTATGCCAACTTCTAATCATCAACCAAATTTGAATAAACTCCTTTACGCTTCTTTTTTTTTCTTGTTAGTCCAAAACAGAAAATCCTGATTAATTAAAGTACAAAAAAGGATAAACCACATTCATAGTTTAAAGTCAAGTCAACAAAGTCTTCACCACCCACCCAAGGCCCTCATAACATTACCCCCATAAACCCCAATAGACATCATGTCATCACGACGATGCCACCCCAACATCACCCGAGGCATTACCACCTGCAACTCCATGGTTGTTGTAGGAATGCCCTCCACCTCTGCCCCCTCTCCCTCGATTGTTGTAGTAATTCCTTTGATGGTAGTTCCCTCCGGGTTGGTCGTAATACTGGTTTCTACCATTTTGGTAGCCACCACCTCCCCTACCACTAACTCGACCGCCACGCCCATTTGAATAACCCCTACGACCACCACCGCCGCTGCGTCCACCCCTTTGGTTCTGATAGTTCCTTCTAGAACCATACTGTTGGTCCTTAGGCTCTACTTCTCTTTGACTATGTTCAGCCTCTGCTGGTTGGTCGATTTGCTCTTGTTCCCCTGAAACTTCCTCCACTGGAATTTCAGCTTCCGCTCCATTCTGCCAAAGAAGAACAACATCAGATCATGGAAATAAACGATAAATGCAATTGAGAGGCTGTTGTAGATTATGGTGAAGGCACACCTGAAACTCTTCAGTAGGAGCAGGCTGATCGTCACTGATTTCATGTCCTTGGAAATTTATAGTATCTTCTTCCTTCAGGTATAACAAGAAAGGAAGTAAGATAAAAAAGTAAAACTTTCAATAAAAGAACTCTGTAAAGCAAATAATAACAAACCAGGAAAAAAAAAAACTTTATGCAACTTCTTTGTAATCAGCAGGGAGTTGAACAATCTTAAAAAAAGTTACGAGTGGAATCATACAGAAGAAAGTACTTTACAGGGAATCACTAAAAAGCTTTGACAAAAGAAATGAAAACATGAAAGAAAATATGATCAACTATCATTATGCATCGATGGAGTCTAGCAACAACTGCCTGTGCAATCATCACTGATTATTAAAGAAACATAACAATCCAGAAAAAGAGAGAGCAAAACTTTAAGAAACAATAAGAATCCTACCTTTCCCACCCCAAGTCTCAACCTTATCAATTAGTCATGAATTAAAATGTACAAACCAATTTCTAAAGGCCAATAAATGTTTACATAATCTTCAACATGATATGCTATATCTGAACAAAATTCATGACACATGCGGCCAATAAGAGATGCAAACATCAGCATTCTTTCATCAAGCAACTATTTTCTAAAGGGCACAAACAAAAACAACTTGGGAACATGCAATTAGAGTCGCAAAATAGCACCAAATCGCGGACTATTGGACGCTTGTGTGTTGTACAATAAAATCTGAACAAAAACCATGGCACAACAGCTAATAGGCAACACCAAGAACAATATTATTTCACCAAACACAATCACAGCAGACAGCCCATTCCCTCCAACCCTCCACCTCTATCACCTTCCATTTTTATCATCTATCTCTGGTCAATAGCAGGTAGAGCGTAGCAACTACTTTATCACATTCCACCACTAAAATGAAGCACTGAATTGCAGCAGACTGGAAAATTCAACAAGCAAATCTACCATCCTTCTATGCACTTTGATCTTGACCCAATGAAAAGATGAACTTCAAATATTCAATATAGAAGTATATGAGCAGAAGAGTCGCATGGTGACTGAAAGTATACAACTAAGTAACAAAAATGGAGCTGACCCACAATTATAGCAAATCTTGGAGAATCAAATTGTTCACTTCCCATTCATGTAAGTTGTCCACATACAAATTCATGTTTGCAGGACATGCCAAATTTCAAGGAAAAAAAGAAAGAAACACTCTTCCTATTTAAATGAAGATAGTCATGAAAATAAATTCCTTAGCCCTAAACAATATTGGCAGGGAAAGATTAATGAAACCTATAAACATGCAAACAGTGACAATAGAAAATCCTTAGCCTAGAAAATCTTTAGCCTTGATGCAGCAAAAGACATCAATTCATGAAAGACATAAAGGTTGAAATATAAGCAAGTAAACAGCGTACAACAATAGCAAGCAGACACAGTAATGACAATGTAATATGACCCCAAAACACCAATGTTCAACTTCCACAATGCTCAAAGCAACAAATAAAGCACCAACTTAAAAACAAACAAAAATACCAGCAAACAACATAAAGTTTATACCTTGGGCTCGTAGTGTGGCACAGAGTCCTCAAGTGGAACAGGCACGGACGCAGGAATCCCTTGGACGGGAACTTGGAAAGAAGCATAATTGTTTGCAGCCGCAACCTCCACGGGCGCTTTAATCTCCGGAGTAATTGTAAAATAATCCGAAACCATAATCTTATTCAGCTTCTCCCTCAATCCCGCATCTGAAAAACCAACTAAACAAATCAACAATTGAATTGAATCAACAACAAGAGAAGTCAAGACCGAAATGATGGAATTACATGAGACATTGGCATTATCATCAATAGGAAGAGGAGAATTGCTGAGCCACAGGTTGGCGTGTTGAATACAGCGGGTCAAGGCATCCTTATGAGACAAACCAAAGCCCACAGGACGAGAAATCAAGAGTCCACGCAACTGCGAAATAAAATCCAAATCCTTCTCCCCCAACAAATCAGTAGCATCATCACTAACATAATCATAAGTCAAACAACACTCTCTCTCATGAGTTCTAGTCAACATAGTCGCAGCAAAATCACTCTGCGACTTCACATCAAACATTGACCCAAAGTACAACAGATTCAACAGATCCTCCACAACGCCCTCGTTCGACGCGGCAGGAGGAGGAGGAGGAGGAGGAGGAGTTTGTTTAATAGCAAGGGAGATTTCTTCGGCGACCGCGCAGGAGAGAGGAGCGCGGAGTTTTTCGAGCTCGTCGATGGCGGCGACGACGGAGGGCTTAGAGCGGAGAACCTCCTCTTGTTCTTTGTTGATAGGTTTTCCGAGAGAAATCGAATCTTCCATTTGGATAATGCGTTTGAGCTTTTTGCTGAGAGCGCGGAGGCGTTTGTTGATAAGGTTAACGACGGGGCCTTCGGAGAGGGGAATAGTGTCCGCCATTAGGGGTGGTAGAGGCGGCGGTGAGGGTTTTAGAAGAGGAAGGGTGTAGAAGGTAGTGTCGAGAGGGGTTTCGGAAATGTGAGTTGTAAGGTTTAAATTTAATAACGTGCTGAGGTGGAGACAGATTTTTCTTATTTAAACCAATAATTATTTTATGCAGGACTATGATATATATAAATACTGGTGACTAGTAATAGGATTGATAGCTAGATTTAGAAAATCATTTATTTTTATAATTTTTTATTAAGTTAATTTAAATTTTATAAAAAATAAACTATGTTGTGTTATTATCATTGTTGTTAGCAGTTGGTACACGTGTCTAAAAATAAACTAAGTAATATAATTTTATTTAATTTTACACTTTTTGTCTTTTATTATTTATTAATTTAGTTGCATTCTCGTTTAAATTCAAATTTGGTGATTAGCTGGATAGTTCCATTTCGTAGTATAGTTAGTTCGAAATTCGGTCTCTTAAAAAGTCTTGAATCGACAAGCAATTCCAAATTCACCGAATAAAATGAGTTTTATCGTTACCGAATTCCCGAACACGACATGTACCAACGAGCGAAAGTGGCGCAACAGTCGTATAATTACAAAATATGTTACCTTCTCCCAATGCATATATGCTAAACTTCTACGGGGAATTTTATTTTTGGATAATTTTCAGTCTTGACTCAATTTAACATAGAATTATCAATTTTTAATACGATGACATGATTTATGAGTTCACGTTTGGACTAGAAATATACTACTTTATCTTAAAAATAATTTATATTAATTAATTTACCTATATTTAAATAAAAAATATTATCTTAAATAGTAGGAAACTTTTAAATCGTTGAAGTGTGAAATGGAAGCCGCAGACCTCATCCATAGAAGCAACACCCAATCATATCATCATTTTTCATTCGTTCCCAAACTACACCTTCACGCTAACAAAACCATCACCACCACACCACACCACACTATAAATCATTCAATAAAAATCGCACATACCAAAGTAATAAATGCCCATTACGCTTTCCGAGCCTTTTGTTCGTTACTTGAAGAAAATACATCTTTCTCCCCAGTCTGCACGCCAACCTTGAAACATTTTTAATGCTCTCAACTTGTTCGTCGAAATGACTGAACCATGTTCTCTATTACTTCTCCACTTACTAATCTCTACTCTTCTCCAACCCTCTTTACCAATTTAACATATTTTCATTGCCCATATTTTATTTTTCGCAATAAATTCCCACAAAAGCTCTTTCATCTACGTTTCTCCGTGGAGAAAAAGTTGGTATTTGGAGCGAGAAAGAAGGGGTTTTGTTGGAGTTGTGGAAGTGGGTTTGTGAGGAAGTGTAAGAAAGATTGGGAAAGTGAAGGGAATTTGGATTTGGAAGAGGAGATTTTGGAGTTTATGAAGAGGTCTAAGAATCCTGAGATGTTTCCTAGTAAAGAAGAGTTGATTGATGCTGGAAGAAACGATCTTGTTGAGAGTATTTTGAGACGAGGTGGTTGGCTTGCTTCTGGGTGGGATTTATATGGTAGTGATTGTGAAAATGATGATGATTTTGATTTGGGATTCTTGAGAGACAGGGAATGGAATAATGTGGTAGTTCAAGATGGGGTTTTGGAGGGTAATTGCGTATGGGAATGTGAGGAAGTTGATTTTTTTAGGAGTAATTTGTCTCCAAATGCCTCGTCATCTGGTAGAACATTGTGAGTATTTTGTTTCTTGATTTATTGTTTGTCTTTTTTCAGTGGATAAGTAGTTGAGTTTGTTGTGGTTATATCGGCTATGATTGGTGTTGCTGTAGAAACTCCGTTGAGGTGACAAAACGGGGTTTTGCTAACACAACGGAGTTTTGTGTGTTTGGTTAATTAAAAAAATTGTGGTGAGTTACCACAATTTTATAACAAAACGGAGTATCAGAAAAGCTAGAAAATGCTGCTTTTCTGAAACGGAGTTTGTCCACCATAGTTCTTTATATGATTTTACAAAAATATCCTCATCATCTCTTAAATAATATTTAATTATCAAATATATTAAAATATCATATAAATACATTTAAGTCATATTTTTAACATATTAATCACTAAAAAATAAGTTTTTTATAATCTTACTAATCAATATATATAATTTTTATAATATTTATATAATTATTATTCTTTGTCACGTATTTTGACACAATGACATTTTGTTCATCTGATATATCAATTATAATTTTTAACATAAAATATGCTTAAAAATTGAAATGACCAAACACTATAATTGTGTTCATAAAACTCTGTTTTAAAACCACTGTTTACAAAACTCTGTTTTATCACCGCAATTTTTTCAACATCAATACCAAACTAAGCCATTGTTATGGAGATTTGGTTGTTGTGCAAATTGGGGCAATTTGTGATTTTCTTGCCCAATGAGAATGAGCCAGTTTTTTTTTTTTCAAATAGAGAAAATGTGTTGCAAACTATTTGAAAATAACTCAAATCCTTCATTTGCGTGAATTCATGGAATTGGTTTTGTTATATTTTGTGCAATTCCAAATCTTGTCCAAAGAGCTGAAATTTGCAAATCTACAAAATTTGACAAACACCAAACATATTCAATAATTTCCAATGCAAATTTGGGAAGATATCATTTTAATTCATTTACAAATCCTCGTGGAATTCAGTTGAATTTATTTACAAATGAAATTAAATGAATGTGTATTGGATACCAAACATAGTGTTAGTATAGAGTTTTATGTTGTTTGACTATTGTAAATTAGAATTAGTATCAGGTGGCTGGAAAGTCATAATTTTTTCTTTCTTTCCTCTTCTCGTTATTAAGCAGCTGCTAACCAGAGATATTACATTTAACAGCATCTCTTTTTTTTTTTCCTCCCATGTTTTTGCATGAAGTACTGATCTATTTAATGCTATAGAATTAGGCCGAGAAATTTATAGGGCTCAATGCTCATTTCAATGTTAAATTCCTGAAAAGTTAGAAGTTGTCTTTTCTTCCTGTCCTAATTATCTCGGTTAGTTTTATACCCAAGTTCCATTTTTCCAGAGAAAGTGCGATGAAAGATGATTCTGGTATTGAGGGTATATTAAATAGATTGGAGAAAGAGAGGACTATCAATTTCGGATTTGGTTTGACAGAGAAGGGAAGTGGTACTCATGTTGAAACTAGCGAGCTTGAACATGATTGGCTGGCTAAAAACTCGAATCCCGTGGTAAGTTGGTTTGGTTAATTTTTAATGATTCGGTCATTAATTTCTTGTCTGTAGCTAATAGCTTCCTGGGTTGTTTTGCTTTAAGATACTATATCATTGTAACTGCGGAGTTTCATTTGATGCCATATTTGTACTAAGCTGAGGTCTTCTGTGCTCCAATCAATAGAAGTAGATTACCTGTCTTGATGTCAAGTGACTGAAGTGAATTAGAAGATTTTGGATGTTTTGTTCTAGAACTAATTTGCACCGTTTGCTACCTTGCAAAAGACAGTTGCTGATATAGGGAGAGAAAACAAAACTTCATCAGTAAACTCCACACATGGTGCAATAAATGATTCAGGTGATGAATTTGTCAACACTAGATCCGTCTCAAATATTGATAAATTCAGAAATTCAATTAAGCCCGATACATGGAGAGCATGGAGCATCCAGAGGGCAGGGATTTCTGACATGGAATTTGAAGGTATTGGTTTGTCTTCTTTTAGGAGACTTAGAACTCAAGAAACGTGTTGAATCTACTAATTTATTTTCCTTTTTGATGTACAGCTGGTGAAATTTCTTTTACTAGAACAGAAGGTGAGATGGATAATTTGGGAGATGAAATATTGATAAAAAGGGAGGAAGTTGATGCATCTTGGAATGGGATGAAAGAGTCTTTCCGTGATGGAATTAGTCATGATCAAATACGAAGTCGCCTTCAACACTTGGAATCAGAGCTTTCCTCGGTCCTTCACAAATTGAAGTCAAATGCCAGTGAAAGTGGGCTGCAAAAGGTGAGAGATTTATTTGATTTGCCTTAAATTAGCATTTTCTTGTAAACAATTATTCATCTGAACTCTGCACGAATTAGTAAATGTTTGCGCTTTGAAATGATATGTCAACTTACTGTCAAAAAGGCTTAGGAAAACAGATTATATTATTACATATACTTCGTCAAAAAGGCTTAGGAAAACAGATTATATTATTACATATACTTCCTTCATCATGACATCTTCCTCAGTTGCGCGCGCGTGTGCACATACGTTCAGGTTCCACTTATCTGTTTTGGTAGGTGTATTTTCTGTGAGTAATAGGTTGTAGGGAGCTCAACTTACTAGTAATAGGCTAGTTTTTTTTGTCCGTGCAATTTCAATGGAAAATGTGATCCATCAACATATACCATAGCTTCGTAATCCTATTTTATCTTCTACTGTAGGGTCATGGATACTCTTCTGCTGATTATCTGAGGCTGTCTGATGCTTCGGAGTTCCAGGAAAATGAGATAATGAATGCCCAGGCCAAGTTGCGGTCAATACGTGCAAAACTAGCTGTATTGGAAGGGAAAATGGCCCTTGCAGTGATGTATGTAGAACTCTGTATATGGCACATATTTCCATTTGTAATACTGCCTGCATAGTGTAGATAAAAATTGTGTTATTATGACAGTGACGCACAAAAGATGGTGGAAGAGAAACAGAGAAGGATTGATCATTCTCGTAGAGCTTTGCAGCTTCTTCGTACTGCCTGCATCGTTTGGCCCAATGCTGCTTCAGAGGTGCGCTTAGCCGGTTCTTTTGATGGTTGGACAACCCAGGTATGATCCATCTTTACTTGACCAACTAGAAACTGACTATTAACAGAACTAGCCACCTTATTTCTATCTAAATATGGTTGCTAAAATGATTGCTTTCCTGCAGCGAAAGATGGAGAGGTCAAATAGAGGAATCTTTTCTTTGTATTTGAAGCTGTATCCAGGAAGATATGAGGTAACTTCTTACCAACTTGAACCAAAGATACCTTGAAAAGCAAGTGAAGCATTTTGCCTTTTCCTTTATGGTGCAGATCAAGTTCGTAGTTGATGGTGTGTGGAGAGTTGACCCTTTACGACCTATAGTCAACAGTAGCGGGTATGAGAATAATCTACTTATTATCACGTAGGCGTGCAAGACATGTAAGTATAGATCACCACCCGAAACATACATGCAGATCGTTTGCAAGAAACACCTGGCAGTTCTACATGACATTTGATGGTTATTTCTTTGCTCTTTCTTTGTATAAACACACCACTGTTTAGGATATGTTGGTTTAGTCATGATTCTTTCATTTCAGTAAGACTAGAATATGTAAAAAACTAGTACTGTAGTGCAGTCTGTAGTTGTGCTTTTTCATGTTGATGTAAACATCTTTTTTGTGTAACAATTCTTTTTGGTTGGTTGAAATGTGATTATTGATGCATATTAAAAGAAAAAAAATAAAAATAAAAGAGGGAGCGTAAACTACTATACTAACTCGTTTATTTTCTATATGCATTGAAAATTTTTAACTTGAATGTTCTAATCCGTTGCTGACAGACGACACTTAAATTACACACAATGTATTTCGACAATTGTTTTTTTTAACCAAAGCAAGATCAATCATTCACTACGTAAATCAGCTGAATTTCGACAATTGTTAGTCAAATTCGATCAGGTAGTTTTACATTCTTTAAATGGATTTTAATTTAGTTCATTGATTTTCTTATTAAAAAATGCAAAGGTGATTTAAAACAGAAGATAGATACCAACTCTTAAACTTGATTAGTGGACGATGAGAGAAGATGTCTTATCACATTATTTCACTTAATAATGATGAAAAAAAATCAGTTTTGAAGGGTTAGGACTGTAATACAATGAGGCTTGTGAGGTTGTGATGCAAAGAAAATGGAACAACCCCTGCCCTTATGTCACTGCAAGTCATTTTACTATCTTTATTGCTATATCAAACAATCCCTCTCCCTCCTCTTATATCGATCACACTCTCCTCCTTTTTCTTACTTTATAAACTTCTCAACTCTCAACCAAACGTTTTCAAACTTCAGTCTTCTCTGTCTCTGTCTCTCTGTTTTCTCCTTTTGCTTGGAAGCTTTAACTTTGAGAATACCAATCTTGATTGTCTGATACAAGTAAGGAGTCACCCTCAAGCACTTCACATTGTGCTTATCGTTTCATCAGTTGTTTCTTTTAAGCTCTATCAGAATTAAGCTAAAACAATAATAAGAGAGAGAGAGAGAGAGAGAATTGGCAAGTGAAAACATATTAACATGTCAGGTTGTTCTAATATGAATGTTTTGCATAAAAAAGACAGACTTCACTTTGATCCTTTCTGGGTTCCTTCATCGTCTGTTCCTCTGAGAGGTAATCTGATGCTCTTATACATTCTATGCATTGTTTCGTTAATGGGATTGTATTTATTTGTGAAAATTTACGTATCTAATATCTTTGTGTGTTGGTTGCAAGTTTCAACTTTCAAGGTTTCGTTTTACATGTGTGGATCACATGTTTCTGCGTGAAGGTTGAATCTTTTAGCAACCTTTTTTCAGTTCGTGTGCTGATTTTTTTTATGCGATCATTTAAGAAACTTTGTTCTCGTTATTTTTCAACTTGTAAAGAACAGAGCAACTGTTGTCATTTCAACTCTCTCTTAAGTTATAAGGCTAAAAAATCTGGACAGAATTCTACCACCTAGATTGAGAGTTTTTCTTTTATGCATTTGTTGCAGTGTTATGTGCACGAATGTTCCTGTACAATTTGCTGTTCTGTCTGTATTCATTTCTGATATTGGTGGCTATAGTTTATCAATAAATTAATCACTGAAGTGGAAGCTTTTCACCAGACGAAGACGGGACCATCTGTCCTGTGACCATAATTTTGATAAAGATTATTAATCAACCAGTGCTGTGAGAAAGCAACCAGGAACCACTTTCCACTTTAGCAATTCTTTATTTTGAACACAGTTTTACTGAAGAAAGTAGTGACTTTAGGCTTTAACTTCTGATTTTTCTTAAAAGCTCCTTGAAGCAGGCACCTATAACTTTCAGGTTGTGCTTTACATAATTCTTGCCTTGACAAAAGTACCATCCATTTCTGATATCTTTGGATTCCTTTTATTTCAGTTGACTAATTTTATTGGAAATGAATTGATGCTTGTAAAACTGTTGCAAAGTAGTAAAATTTTGAGTGACATTGATGATGAAATGATGTCTGTGTCCTTTTTGTTCAGGCAAAAACTCCATGGTTGATTTTGAGAAAGTTGGTCGAAGAGATGCTTCAGAACCACAATTCTTCCAATCCCATATTAGCGATGAAACTGGAGACGATGATTTTGATCTTGGCGTTACATCATCTGGCAAGAAAAGGCGGCTAACTGCCTCTCAAGTTCAGTTTCTTGAGAAGAATTTTGAGCTTGAGAACAAGCTTGATCCTGAGAAAAAGGCTCAATTGGCTAAAGAACTTGGCTTACAGCCTCGCCAAGTTGCTATCTGGTTTCAAAATCGGAGGGCTCGATCCAAGAACAAACAGTTGGAGAGGGATTATGACTCACTAAAAGCTAGTTACGATAAGATGAAGCTTGATTATGAAAAACTCGTCAAGGAGAATGAAATCTTGAAGAGTGAGGTATTTCATTATCATTTTTATGCTTTATATGTCCAGTAAATAAATTCAAGCTAATTTTCAGTCTTGACACAATCTAACAGGTTGTTTCACTTAGAGAGAAACTCCTGATCAGAAATGGGAACATGGAAGATGAACCTCATGATACCATTGTCTCTTCTAATACAGAACATCAAAATGTGGCAGCAAATCTTGTGCCTGAATATGTTTCCAATGCTCCAACCATTGTTACCAAGCAAGATGATTCTAGTTCAGCTGATATTGATCCTGATAGCCCACATTCATTTCGGGAACCTACTGATTCTTCCCTTCTTTTGGAGCCAGAACAGTCAGATTTTTCTCAAGATGAAAATGACAATCTCAGCTGGAAGTTTTTACCAATCTCAATTAACTTCCCAAAACTCTACGAAGATTCACCTGCAAATTCCTGTACGTTTGAATTTCCAGGGGAATATCAGCACTTGTGGTCTTGGACTTTCTAGCTCACTACATTGAACTTAATTTCATCAATGTAAAACTTGCTTACTAGTCCTAATCAGGGTTACCCATCAATATATGCTTGTCAACTTCTTGCTCCATTTTATGTGAGGTCTGATAACATGAATGTCTGGTGCGACTGCCATTAATATAAGTAAGGCCTATCGTAATTCATTTTGTCTGAGACATGAACATTAAAAACCTTCCCTGCAACTACTTCAATGTTCATTACAAGACAATCACAATCTCATGGTTTAACAAGTCATTCTGTTCCCTTCACGTCATGA
>CANYCX012988986.1:0-18623 GCA_948193385.1 Breynia disticha f. nivosa | reverse complement strand
AGTTGACAATGTTGGTATTGAAGGTTGAATGAATGTTTAATAATTCCTTGTATGTTATGAATGACATACAGGAGGATTTTGACGGTTTTGGAGGGAGTTTTGAGTTGTGTTGTTTGTTGATATTTGCTTTGTTTAGAGGTAAGTGTTTCTACATTTACATATTGATTCATATTATAATTTAGGCGGCTTTATATTAAATTAGAAAATGGCCTATAATGAGATGTTGAGTTCTTAGATAAATCATAGTGAATATGATTAATTTTTTGGGTAGTTTGATTGTAAGCTTTGAAAATCTTATTATGTATGATATATATATTTTGAAATGATTTGTTATATGATTATTTGGCTTGTTATTATACTTGCCTTCTTGTTCATTTTTATGAACTTGATTGATTGAGTTTGGTATGCTCTGATTGATATATTGACATTTGGTTGATATATGTTTGATTAACATGATCTGGATGTTTTATTTGACATTCATTGTGAGATTGTGATATATGATGATTGATTGAGCATGTTGAGAATACATGAGTTATGATATGAAATATGAATGTATTAATCATTCATTATGTTGCATTTTGTGTGGAATATATGTTCATATTATGATAAATTCAAGATGTGAATGTCTTGATTATATGATGATGTTTTGAAATGATTGAATTGTTTGTTTAGATTAGGGGAGCATCATATCTCCAGTCGGGATATTGATTGTCCCTGCGCACATTTAAAATTTACGAATCAATTATAACATAGAAGACTTACTGAGTATTGAAAAATATACTCATCTTTGTTTATGTGTCTAAATGATTCGCAGGACGCAGATAGCTGCTACTGGATTAGAGCTGAGGTGATCTTCTATCAGAGTTGCTGTTGTTAGAGGTCGAGCTCCATTATTCTGTTTTGTGCACTTCCATTTTTTACACTGTACATATTTGTACATGCTTTATTTAAAGGTTTTATTTTGAGTTTGAATATTTTCAAACTTATGTTGTTGTTTCTGCTGTAAAACCTTTTGAATTACAAATGTTTGGGCCCGAGTTATTTTATAAAACATATTTTTATTTTCTCGCTCTTCCTATTTTACTCTGATTTCTCTCTGGTAATATTATTATTATCAAAGACTATTGAATATTAAATTAAAAGAATTTGTAAAGTGAGCTCCACACCGAACATGTCATTAAATGACCTAAAAACATTCAAGTCAAGCCATAACTCCTCCCCAACCACTCATACTCTTCCAAAACTCCCAAACCATCATCCTAAAGTCTTCCAAACACCAAAGCTGCCAATAAACACTAGATTTACAATGAAATAACAGCGAATCCGTCTTCTCACCAATTCCTCTTCCATCTAGGTTGAAAGCTACGAGGAAGGAAGGTAAAATTCTCATTTTCAAACTGAAATGTGAGGAAAATCCATAGGCGATTAACCGTAAAATGGAAAATTTGGTGAGACTTAAGAGATTAGTGTTTATGGGAAGTTTAGGGAATTTGGGTAAAATCAGTAGAGAATGTGAAATTAGGTATAATATAAGTTAAATGATTGTAAATGTGATTCAATGTGTGTAGATATCGATATTCGGAACCCAAATCGGGGATCTGGCGACGAATCGGTTTTTAGAGCCCGAGGTAAGTGCATTTTGACACTTACTACTGTTATGTTAACCTTTGTTTTGGTTAAATATATGATTTAAATGTGTTATTTTTCATGTGATAACGGAAATGTATTCTTGGAAGAATGATATGCTTGAATTTCAATTATGTGGAATTTATGAAAGTTGTATTGGTGTTGATTGGTATGCTTTGAATGTGTTTGATAAAAATAAAAGTGTATGGAAATTTTTTATGGTGAATTGAATGGTTGTGAATGCTTACTTTTAAGGATGAATAAGTGATGGAATGTAATATGTGTGAAATGAATTTGTTATGTGCTTATGAGATGTGACTTATGGGTAGTTATGAAGCATAAGTGTATACAGAATGGTTGTATGTGCATTAAGGAAATCTTAATGAAAATGAATGGGGAAAATATCACAAGCATCTGAGAATGGTTAGTGGCATATTTTTATGCATTTTGTTTGATGATGACATTGCGTTATTGAGACATTTTTGAAATGTGTTACATTTCATTCATTCATGTCATATGTATATATGATGAGCATAATTGCGTGTTCATAAAGGGGTATTGCCAATTGAGTGAGAGCTCAACATAATAAAGGGCTATTGCCAATCGAGCAAGAGCTCAATGATAAAGGGGTATTGCCAATTGAGTGATGGCTCAACTAAAGAGGAATTGTCAACCATGAGAGTGGATTCTCTCACATGCATGTTAAATGAATTAAGTCGTGTGTTTGCATTAGCATTGTCATGAATGCATTCATTCATCATTAGCATTGATGAACATGATCATAAACTAAGTGGTTTGATGCATATGTGTTGTTATGATTGAATGTGGAACGGTGTTTGAATATGATCATAAACTAAGTGGTTTGATGCATGTGTACAAATGGTGTTGCTACTTGGAGTATGATGTATATGTGTGAGCATAAGTATCTTGGTGAGTTATGTTGATGAGTATGAACTATGGAAATGATAAATGATGTGTATATTGATGTTTATGAATGTGGATTTGATCATGATAAAATGTGTTAATGATGTGTTCAATGGACAGTTGTGGTGATTTGAGTGGACTGGAGAGTTGTATAAGTGACTTGGATGGTTGTTTGATATGCTAAGTCTTGTATGATATGTGTAAGTATGAAAGAAGACTTAAAAAGTGGGCAGAATGCTTCTGAATTAAATTAACGTATGTTATAGTAGACATTAATGTATGCTACCTAAGCTAAATCAACGTTAATTAAGAGCTAACATAAGTTATTCATACCTGGGAAAGTGTTGAAGAATAACCTACATTAGTATGGCAGTAAACCTACGTTATTTCCGTCCAAAAGCCTAGTTTTGGCCTGAATAATGTACTAATGCTTATCTAAATTAATCTAAGGTTCTAGGATGAATTACTTAACATATAAAACACTTAAAAAAGATAGTATGTGATATGGCCATGGGAGCCATTAGGGAATTTAGGCATGAATGCGGCTTTGTGTTCCACGAGCACACCCGTATTGGCCGAAGGTTCCCCTGCGTATCATCTTAACAATGATAGGATTTCACTTACTGGGTATTTCTATATACTCAACTTTGTTTTGCTATTAAGTATGTGCAGAGCGACAGTAGCCGGTGGTCGGGCCGGTGGTCGGGACAGTATTTTCGGAGAAGCTAGGAGGTGTGATACTCACAAATAAGTTGGCTCCTAGTGAACTTTTGTACATCATACATTTTGCATTTTGTATATCTATACACATCATAGTATAGGTTTATGGCTCATGCATTGTTTTAAACCGAAACCATTCAGTTCCGCATACTTAACACTTGATTTGTATATGGCCTAGTTTGATGAAATGCATGCATGCCTTTTCTATATATGTTTTGTTCTATGAAGGATTTTGCTTTAACTTAAAAAAAGAAAAAAAACGGTGCAAAAAATCATTGTTTATTCGAAAATTGAATTATGGATTTTGGACTTCACACTATCACTAATCACTCAAAGCACATTCACACAAACATACACAATTCAATCATAACATATATTTAATTTTTACAAAGGATTTCATTGTATAAACACATCCAATATTTAATTATTAAGTCCATTATTTATAGAGGATTTTAGCTTACTCCTTTACTTATACTTTTGAACCCCTCCACATTCGTTTAATGCTCCTCTTAGAACCACATAGGTTTGTACCCTTTGGTACCCAAATTAAATTTTCATAGAGGTGTAGAACTCACTCTAGTTGATTTACACCCCATGCCCATAGTTGTGTTCCCCTCAGAACCTAAATATGACTGTATCCTTCAGTCCACATGCAAGGACACTTGTGATATGTATATGTGAACAAAAATAATGTGTGGAAGTGCATGCTTATCACTCAATAATAAACAAAAGAAAAACTATGCACATGTACGACAACAATTGTCATGTTTAGAGGTGTAGATGAGGAAAGATGTATCCACAACAATTAATTGACTAGCATAATAGAACATCCTAGAGGAAAGAGAGATTGCATCCGCACAAAATATAACACACCATAATTGTATTTATGTGTTTTATGGACTACCAGTGCAAAATATATAAACTCCTAGCCTAAATAATACATGCCATCAATGTAAAAGAGCAAAATATGAAATGTTTACAAAATAGATAAATGAGGAAAGTAAAGTAAGGAAGAAGAGTGAGGATGTCCTGTAGTGGTAGATATGGTACTGGAGTAGCATGAGTGTTTACAGAGTAATGAAGAAGTTGGCTTTTTAAGGTGTCAAAAGATTATTGCAGGTAATAAACAAGACGAATGAGATGTTCTATAGCGATCGTGAAGGCAAAAGAAGTGGTGGTAGTGCTGGCTCCATAGGTAGTGCCAGTGTTAACCTCTATGAATTCCCAAAAATCATCCTCACCATTGTTGGATGATGCACATGCTATAAAGAATAGTCAGAGTGAGTTCCTTTTGTAGAGAGGAAAGTAGTAGCAACCATGGGGCGTGGTGATTATAACCTATAACATGTTATGTAAACTAGGTGGTAAATGGCCCCAAAACATGCTCTGACCTTTCCTAATTTGTACTTACCAAAATTGATGGGCTAAGACAAAGCCCAAGTCCAAAGAAACTTGTCGATCAATACCCCATAACAAAAATAGCTCTAGATGACTTAATATACCTAATGTGTCTTTGTATCTAGATATATTGAAGGAAAGGAAGCAATGAAAGAGTCAGAGGGCTGGTTTATTGAGCTAAGTGACCTATGAGGTGTATGGGTCATATCTGGTAGGTCATGTGTCAATGAGCTACAGGAAGCAACATGTTCAAAATTATTCGAGAAATCCCAACATGTGAATGTATATACATCATGTACAGTCTCCTCCTTAGACCAAAATTGACAAAAGATATTAAGGCCAGCACTAATGAGGTTGTGGCATTACGCCGTCATCCAAAAAGAAATAACATTGGGAGTCTAAATAGAGACCTATTAAGAGATATCCATCCTAAACGTACAAAAGAACTCGCACATCAATAGTGGGTCAATCGACAATTATAAGCTCATCATATGTGCATGTCCGAAATGATCCATATACCTCATACACCTCTTAAAAATTCCAAGGGATGATAGAGTAAAGCAGTGAATATAACTAAAAGGACATATGCCCTTTTTGCATAGCATTGAAGAATCATTTTTTGCTATTGTTGGTGAAATGGGTGCTAAGATCACGATGAGCATTGACTATAGTGCTATGGATAAAGTGATTTTTGGCATTTATGTTTCGGCAGTTTTGGCGAGGAGATGGTCTAAAAAATATCTCCTTAGTGTTGGACTCTTTCACCATTTTAGGGGCATATAGGACTGGCTTGAAATCATCGTCATCAAACATGTAGCTATGGGTGTCGAACGTATGAGGTGTATATAGAATATGGTGTGTTTCAAACCCTTTGTGTTTCTTGGTGGCTTTAGAAGTTAAGGCCATTTATTTCTTCCTTTCATGGTGTTCAGTGGGATGTTAAGTAGGTTGACTCTACGTGATAGGAGGCAGTGTGATTGTTACCAGTGGACATTCAACTAGTGGTGGTTTTGTTTGTAGGAATTTCTTCATTTTCTTATTGGTGGATTTCAATTTGGAGGTATTGCATTGTGGAGGAGGGGTTCTAGGGTAGTGGTGATTAGTGTTTATGGCTCTGAGGGTGGTTGTGTTATGATTGATGGTGAAATGGCTTCTAGAGGCAATTGTGGTACATCGATGGTGGGTGTTAGTTTTGTTTTTAATGAGGGTTTTGTTGTGATTTTTTATTTCCTTTTTTGGTGCTTTGTTGGATGGTTTCTTTTTTGTGGGCTAGTGAGGTGTTGAAGATGATGGTGGGTTGTTGTTAGTGTGAGTTTTTAGCATAGCAGCATCTACTTCTAGTGGGAATGAGGGGTTCATGGTGGTCGATGTTGGTGAAAGTGGTGATGTGCTAGGTGTTTTAAGGGACTGCTTCAGTGGTAGCTAGGGTTTTGGCGGTGGTTGTTGGTGGTGGGTCGATGGCTTTTGGTGGGTTAGTGGTATTTGATTTGTAGTTTTAACTTTTTTTATATATTTTGGTTTGGTCATTGGAAGTTTTGGCTGTGGTTTTCTTGGGGCATTTGGTTATGGTTGGGGGGAAGGGTGGATGTGCGTGTACGGTAGGAGAGTTGGTGTTGGTGAAGGTGTTGAGGAGTGTAGGAGGGAATGAGGGTTAGGATTTTGAAATAAAAAGGGGGGAAATATAATAGGGAAATGTGGGGGCTACAATGACTGTGTTTTAGACTACTCTTTTTTTAAATGAAAATATGTTTCCTACACCTTTTTCTTGATTTCATTTGGTAGCATTGCGCCTTCACTCTTACAAGTTATGTCCATGATGCCACTTCTAGAGTTTTTTGTACCTACGTAAATGCAACAGTCCATTTAATTTTTGCCAAAAAAATTGAACTAGAAATAAAAAAAAAGAAATAAAAAAAAAGAAATAAAATAAACCTAAAAGAATAAAAATAAAAATGAAATTAAAGTTTTGAAAAGACAAATGAGATGAACTAAAAAATGAATCATGAAATAAAATTAGCAGGTTGCTTTCCGCAAATGCTTTATTTATCATTGTTATCTATACGTTGTTGTGAAGTTAAGTTGAGTAAACTGGTTGTTTGAGAAAGGTTGCTTCGATTGTGGTAGTCTTAAATCTCTCCAAATACGGCTTAAGTCGTTGTCCTTTAACCTTAAACGATTTTTTAGATGACAAAGATTTAATCTCTACTACACCACGATCAAACACGTTAATCACAATGAATGCACCCATCCATTTGGATTTGAAATTCCCAAAAAATATTTTCAAAGTAAAGTTATATAGAAGAACATTTTTTCCAAAATAGAAGCTTTTATTTGATTTGTTACTATCATGAAAAAATTTGACTTTATCTTCATAAATGGAAGAATTATAATAAACATCATTGCGAAGTTCCCCTAACCCTTGTAAATGAATTTTTCTTTGTTTTGCTACTTCATCCATGCTGTAGTTGCATTATTTAATTGCGTAATAAGCTTTATGTTCCAATTCAACCAATAGGTGACATGATTTTCCATAAACTAATAGGTAAGGTGACATACCTAGATTGGCTTTAAACACTGTTCTATAAGACCACAAGGCATTGTCTAGTCAAAGACTTCAATCTTTCTAACTAAGGTTGACTGTTTTCTCAAAGATTAGCTTCACCTCTCTGTTAGACAGTTCTGTTTTCCCATTTGTCAGTGGGTGATATGCTATTGAAGTTCTATGGTGAACACCATACTGTTTGAATAAAGCCTCCATCACCTTATTGCAAAAATGTGTGCCACAATAGCTGATGATTACATTAGGTGTGCCAAACTTGACAAAAATGTTAGACTTGACAAATCTGCAACCACTTTAGAATCACTAGTACGATGAGCTTTCACTTTAATATAATCGACTTCCAAAACAATGTATTGGTAACCAAAAGAAGATTAGAATGACCCATGAAGTCTATACCCCAAACATCAAAACTTTATAAATAATAATAGGTGGTTGGGGCATTTCATTTCTCCACCAATATTTCCCATTTTCTAACATTCTTAACAAGATTTGCAAAACATATTTGAGTCTCTAAAAATATGAGGCCAAAACAAACCATGTTCGAGTACCCTCCTAGCAGTTGTTTGAGGTCCAAAATGACCACCACAAGCAGATGAATGAAAAAAAAATCTGAATGGATTTAATCTCATGCAGATGAACACATCATCTTATTATTTGGTCAGAGAAAATTTTGCACAAATAAAGATCATCCCACACTTAAAACTTTGCATCACTTCTCAATTTTCTACGCATAATAGTGCTATAATGTTTAGGGAATCCATTAGTAGTTAGCAAGTTTACAATATCGACATACTAAGGATCATTATTCATTGGTCTCGGGTCAATTAAATTGAAAGTTTTAGGTTTTTTCTGATGACATGACCTGAGCTTAATATTTTTTATGCCCATGATGTCATCCACTATTCGTATCTATTTATTAGAAAACTAACCTAAGATCTCATAATGATTATCAGGAATGTGTGGCAGCTTGTTAAGGTGATTAGCAACTAGACTTTCACTTCCTTTTCATCCCAAATCACCATATCGAACTCCTAAAGAAGCAATATCCACTTGATGAGAATAAAGAATGACTTGAATACCCAATAAATAACATATGATTTTCTAAAGTAATTATAATAGCCAACAATCATTTTTTGGTGGTCAAGTAATTTATTTGAGCACTATCAAGTGTTTTTGAAGCATAATAGATGATATGTAGATCTCGCCTAACTCTTTGCCTAAGAACTACTCTAATGGCATGATTACTTGCATTATAAATGAGCTCAAATGGTAGACTCTAGTCTAGAATTTTTGTGATGGGTGTTGAGGCCAAATTTTATTTCAAGGTATCAAAGGCTTTGGGACATTTCTCATCAAACCACGTCTTGTTACAAAAGACTACTCATGGGCAGGGCATTTTTGAAAAATTCTTTTATAAATCATCTGTGAATAAGTCCTCTAACCATCATAAAATGATATTTTTCATAATTCAACACAAGGTTGGCTCCACACATCTTTTAAGCAATTTAGCCATATTTTAAAAAATAAGATGTAAAAAATTCATCATAAACTATAAAGTCATTCATAAATACCTTTATGATGTTCTTCACATAGTTTAAAGATATGCTAACCATTCAATGTTGGAATGTAGCAGAAGCATTGCAGAGACCAAAAGGCATATGCCTATAGGCAAAGGTGCCAAATGGGCATGTAAAAGTGGTATTCTTTTGATCTTCTAGAGCGATAGGAATATGAAATAAACCTAAATATTCATCTAGACAATAATAGTGAGATTTACCAGCTAAAATATTAAGTATTTAATCAATAAAAGGAAGTGGAAAGTCATATTTTCTAGTTACAAAATTCAACTTCCTATAGTCAACAGAAACACGCCAACCATTCTGCAGTTGGAACTAATTCACCTTTGTCATTTATTGCAATAGTTAAAATAGTTCTTTTGGCACAACCTGTGTAGAAATTATCCATTTTCTTTTTTAAATGGCATATATAGTGCCTGCACCTAGAAGCTTTATAATCTCTATCTTTACCACCTCAATCATTGGTAGGTTGAGGCAGCATTGTGGTTGTTGAGTTATTATACTTTACTCTTATAAAAGTATTCAGTGCATACAAATCGTGGGGCTTAGCCCTATAAAGTTAGCTAATTCTAATTGCCCTTTTATATTCATGCAAGACTCGTAGACATTGTTCATTCTCTTGTCCATTTATCTTATTTTAGATGATGACTAAAAGAGTATCATTTCCCCTAGATAAACGTCTTTAAATGCGGCAGTAGAGTGTTCAGTTCTAACACAGGTGGTTGACTAAGTGAGGGTGCTAGGTTTTGTTTAGACCTGTCGCTCAACATCATGCCTACGACATTCTGCTACATACTCATGATGTGCTAATTCTACCAAGACAAATATAAAATCAGTTCGTATAACCCATTTCTTCTTTAATACTTACAAATATAATGGCCTAATGTTATTTCTCAGTGCTAAATTCAATGCATTAGTGTCACATAACTCAAGCCATTTATCTGTCAGGCAATGAACACAGAAAATCGCATAAAGTGAAGGATAATCAATTGGGTGTTTCATAGATTCATTAATGTTCAATTTAATGATAACACCATCAAATTCAGCAAATAAAGTTTCAATATGAACATCAACTTTTTTCCTGTAAGTTTTTAAGAAATTTTTGCCTAATAGTAATAATCTAGAATTACGTGCACAATATTTCACCATTTTCAACACAAAGAAATTGACAGGAAATATTAAATCATCAACTTGCACCGAGACATATTCCAACACCCGTATGTATTAAAAGACCCAAATTAAGAGAGTTATAAATAAAAAAGGCATAACATTAATAGAGGCACCCAAATCTCGTATGGTTCTTTGTATTTTGACTCTTCTAATAGAGCAAGATATAGAGAACATACATATACCCTTCTATTTTATGGTAGCTTCTTCTAAATTATTGCAGATACATTTGCTCCTATATGGACCCTTTCATTACTGTGCAACTTAACTTTATTTGCACACAATTCTTTGAAAAAGTGAACGTACCTTGGAAAATTTTTTAAGGCAGCTAGCAAAGATATATTTCTTACCAATTTTTTGAACGCTTCTAGAATATCTCTCTTCCTCATTTTTATTCTTTTTCTTCAATCTGCCTAAAAATGGAGGTGGCATCAGAATTGGTTGAACTAAATTACTACAATCACCTTCAGTTTTGATTTATAAACTGTAATTTCAAGTTATTAACCACTATGGAGTGTTCTTGCATTAACATTTTGCTTGGTTTAACTTTCAGTTGTGATGGTAACTTAACCTGTAATTCAAGTTTTGAAATAGAAGTTGTTAGATTAAAAACTTGAGATTGGAGTACCTTAACAACACATTTTATGTCTTCGCTATCAAGTTAGCTTTGTTGAGTTGCCAACATGATATTTCTCATAATTTCTTCAAGTGATTCCACTCTCTCTACCAATCGAATTTGTTGAAGTTTTTTTCAAACCAAAGTAAGAACTAGTCACATAAGAACCTTAATAATGGTTCTACCCAACCTATAATATATATGAGATTAAGGTACCCACAATAATAACCTAACAATAAATTCAAGAACAATAGTCCCAATAGTCTTTATTAGTGTTTCTCTAACAAAATACAAGTAAAAGCCGAGCACTCACTTAGAGAAACCTTAACAAGAGAAGTGTTGCCAAATTTTAACCAAACTTTTCTTCAATACAATCAACCTTGATGCATAAACCTTAGCTTTTGATGACTTTCTCTCAATGGATGTCTCTAGCAATTTGTCATGTGTCTCTTTTTTATTTTGAACGTTTAAGTGTCCTCATTGTTTAAAACTAGCCCATTCTTTCTATGATTGTCTGTTACCCAATCAAATAGTGTTTAATTTTAACATAGTGTCTTGTTAACGTATGTTAGGTTGATCAGTAATGTACGTTATACTTGATCGTATAGCCCATGTGTCTGTGTCCACGTAAGCTGATTTGAGCAAATACATTGTCTATGTGTAGAAACATAACATTTTGGTTGATCTCTAAAATTATTAACATACGTTTCCTTGAGTAGCATACATTACACTCCACTTGAGCATGTTGCTTTTTCGTGTATAGAAACAGAACTGTTTGGCATGAATCATGTATCGTTAGCATATGTTATTCCCTACAGTAATGTACGTTACCTTCAATCACCACATTGATTTTCTTCTATTTTGTAACTTATTAACGTGAGTTATCTATTCATTAACATGCATTAACATACTATAGTACTTGACTTTCAATCTTTAATCAACTTGAAACTTAACTTTATCAATTTGGGATTAAGTACATTATCAAAATATAGAAGGAACACAAATTTTGATCACATTAATCCAACAATCTTCCCTTTTTTATACTAGCAAAATAATTGAAATTGATATTGTTATCCACAAAGACAAGAATAAGAAAGAATAGAATATGATCAAAGTGTAACCATTGTCATTTGCAGTTAGCACAACATTATAAGCAACACATATCAATTTCATATTTCTCCCCCTTTTTGGCAATAATAAAAAAAAATCATAACTCCCCTATCATTAGGCAATCAATAAACCCAAAAACAAGAGTTAAGTAGAATCAGTATCACAATCATGTATAACAATTCAAACATCCATAAAATATCCGAATGGAACATAAGGTATCAACATAACAAATACTAAACATAAATGCTCACATAGAGATTAAAACAGCAAGAATAGGATGATGAAAAGAAAGATTTCAGTCTATTGGAGCAAGATATGATAACTAAGAGGAATCAGAGCATTGCTGATTGGTAGGAACTAAGTCATCAGTGGTGCAACCAAGTTTTTGCAATCTTGAGAACTAGTGTCTTGATAGACAAGAGCTCTTGATCAAGATCATCTAATCATTGTGTGATAGAAGGCTCTGGAAGGCTCAATGGTGCAACATTCCCATCCTAAAACAATATAATTACTAAAATGATTAATATAATTAATAACAAATTAAATAAATAACGAATAAGCTATGTTAATTACAAGAGAATATATGAATAGTATGTATCGAATATATATGAACTGTTAGAACTACTAGAGTGTGAAATTTGTTGATGTGACATACATGGGTTGCATAAATATTATCATGCTAATAGTTGAAGTACATTAAGTGATGTTAGCATTATTATTATTATATGAGAATACATACGAAAAGAAGTATGATTTATATATTAAGTAAAGTTTTTATAGGTTTTGGTAAGGCACATACTATTAGAGACTACGCGCGATGGTCATAAACTATGCATGGTAGTCATGACCATGCGTACTTAATTGCACATTATGGGGACAAATACGTGGTGACAACGACCACGCATAATCGACTATCACCATGCGTATTTTTCCAAAATGGCATAAATATGCAGAGATCAAAAATTGAAGCTTAAGGTTACAAGTTGAGAATTATAAATGGAAGTAGAAGAAGGAAGTAAAAAAAGTTAAGAGAGAATAGAGGATTGCGAGAGAGAGATACAAGAACTAGGGAGATTTTGAGGCATTTTAGTTTAAGAATTGAGCCTTATATAATCGATCAAGCATAGGATTAGTTGGGGATCAATTTACTTAATTGGTACAGGAAATCCATGGAAAAAGAATAATAATTTATAAAATTATATAGTATTTATCAATAATTAAATGTGTAACACCCTAAAAAAAATCTAATGAGAAATGAGTGTATAAAGATGAATAAACCATATAAATTAATCAATTTGGACAATGAGAAAAACGAGAGAAGTTAGGAAAGAATTCGAGCATAAGAAAGATCTTACAAGAAGCAAAATGTAGTATTTTCACCAAAGAATAACTTATGTTATAGTGAGAATAACATACGTTATTCTTCAAAATAACATAGGTTTATAGTAAAAATAGTGTACATTATTCATTCAGGCAACGTACGTTACAGGGGCACTTAAACATACGTTATCAGGGGTCTAGACGCGTCATTAAAATGCACAAAATAACCTAAACCAAGACACATAACACCCCTAACACTCTAAACACTCTCCTAAGCCCCAAGAGATATTCCAAAGACTTTCCAAACATCAAACCTTCCTACTCACACGTGGATTTCTGCACCAAAACACTGAATCATTCCTTCCATCGAATTTTTCCTCCTATCTAGGGTTTGAGGCAAACTTGGAGAAAGGTAAAATCTCTAAACTTACGATAAAATCTATGAGAAATAAAATGAAATTGGTGGGTTTTAAATGGATTTTTTCTAGAGGAAATGAAATAGTACAAGTTACAATAATGGTAGGTGGATATCAGTTGATGAGTATGACATGATCAGAGGATAGTGTAATTGATTGATGGTTGAGAGAGATAGGGTTTTCTAGATATACATTGGTCCTAGAATTAGCGGTGAGAAAAGCAACCTTAAAGTTTTTATGTAAAAGGGATGTAAACCATATACATACGAGATAAGGAAAAGGGAATCATAATGAGGTATGTTTGTTAAGTGTAAGAACCTAGACTGTTAAATTTTGGTTACAAAATTTCCTAAGACGGAGAGTTGTCACGCCCTAAAAATTCCAACATTAATTTAGCAAAAAAATCATCGGGACAGTGGCTGGAAATGACATGGCAAACGGCCAAGGCTGGCTGTTCCCAAAACTGTTTTGCCCTGTTGACAGAATGCATTCTTATGATGATTTTAGGGGAGAACGGCCCAGGCCGTTCCACAAACTGTTTGGTCTGTCGAGAGTGTTTCAAATAGACGCATTTTGTGGAAAAAGAGAGAGAAATATAAAAACACTCCCTAGCCGATCCCTCTCGGGAGAAACCTTCCCAAACCCTCCAAGAAACATCCCAATACCTTCCTGAACACAAATCCTCAACCCTCCTCCTTAGTTTTTTATAAACCTCAAGCCAAAAGAAGCCTTGGATGAGCCCTAGGGTTTGTGGCGAATTTCAGCGAGGTAAACTCTTAACCTAACGAAATATTTGAGTAAAAGAGAGAGATTTGTGTAGGGTATTGTAGGGATTTATGGTTATTCATAATGGCAAATGTGTTTAGCTTCGTATTTTGATTTTGTGTGAGATTGGTGATTTTAGGGTCGAGTGATTTGGGGATTTTTGAGGAATAAAAGCTAGAATGTGAAATTGAGTTCTCAAATGTGCCTAAGGAACGAAATGTGGGTATGTGTCAGAGTTGATATGGAAATGTGTGGCAATGTGAGAGTAGGGTTTTGAGTTAGTCCTAATTTGAGTCTTAATCAATTTAATTAATACGTAAAATTGTATATTTATGTTATTTGCATGATGAATGATATTATAGAAGGTGAGGTTCGGATTCTAGAGCGAAGCTGAGTGGCGAGCCCAATTACGCATAGTTTTATGTAAGTGTTTACACTTAGCTTGGTAGGTTCCATATCTGTAAGGGTTATGAATACCCGATAATTGTGCACTTATTTAAATAATAGTGAACATTAGTCTTAATGGACATTGATGATTTTGTTGTAACTTGATATGGAGTTGTGCTTATTCTATATTGATTGTCTGTGGAATTAAATTGTATTGAAAGGTTTGATGAGACTTGTCTTGCCACCTTGTTGAAACGTGTGGAAGAATGAAAGCTTGATTGCATTCATAAAATATAAGAAATTGATTAAGGGCTAATGGTCGTAAGAGTGTGATTTCGCATGAATTATGCAAATATGTAACTATGTTGGTTCCGATTGTTTGTATAGAAATGTGGCCTTAGGGCATGTTATGGTTATTGTGATGAACTCGTGTGAGTTATGAATGGCGTGTGTGTTGGCTTATGCGAGTTGGTCATTTATGGATATGCGTGCATATTCTACTTGTTTTATGAAATGATACAGTGTTGATCTACATATGCCCAAAATTCTTTGTGAGAATTGTATGGATAAAGAACAATGTGATATCTGTTTGAATTGTGTTATTGAGATGAATTATATTGATATTGAAATTATGACATTTCATACATTCATGTGTCATGAATGAGCATGAGCATTTCTGTGTGTTCATGATAAGGGGTATTGGCCCAACTGAGCGAAAGCTCAAAATGTTATCAGAGGATTGGCCCAAAAGAGCGAGAGCTCTAACTATTTCAGGGGGATTGGCCCAATGAGTGAGAGCTCAAAATATAAAGGGGGATTGGCACAAATTTTATGAGAGTGGACTCTCTGATGCGCGCAAGAAAGGCCTCAGAACACGCATTTATGTGAATTGCATTGGCATTTCTTGGTTCATATATTTGCATTTGTATATTTATATTGTTTGTATGTGAAGATGGTGTATATGTGAAGTTTTATGTGCTTGGGTTAATTCTAAGTGATTTGGTGGAATTTTGTGCCAATGAGGATGTGGAACTTGTTGTTTTGATTGGGAAAAAGTAAAATCTTGAACTTTGAATTATATGAAAGGTTGATGAAATGTGGTTGGTTGGATTACAGTTATGGATGTGGTGTGATTTGATTATTTGAAGTTAAATATGTGGTATTTAAGCCTGGGTGATGTATGCAAATTATTTGGGAAATGCTATCAATGATTTGAATTTGTTTGTATGAATGCCTAAGTGTAAATTCTACTGATTTCTGGGAATAGAAGGTCAGAACAGGCTGGGAAACAACCTCGACAAACTGTTCTCCAAGCTGTTCCACCTTAGAGTCATTCTAGAGAGTCAGAACAGGTTGGGAAATGGCCTGTGCAAACCATTCCCCAAGCCATTCTAATTGAGAAACATTCTAGAGAGGGAGAACGGCCTGTGCAGGCTGTTCCCCATGTCGTTCTCATTAGTTTTCTAGCCTAAAAATGTTTAAGTTTAGGGCGACCGAGGATTGATAGCTGACCTAATATTAGGTAGTTTAGCATATATAAGATGTATGGCAGTAAATGAAGTATGGTTGATGTATAAAGATTTAAAGATACCTTGTTTGCGGTGATTTGAAAATCAACTGTGTTCAACATGACACGTCGTGCCATATGGGCATTTAAGCATGAACACAACATTTTGTTCCATGAGCACACTCATACCAGCTAAAGATTCTCCTGCACTCCATTCTAACAACACTCGGTTTAATACTTACTAAGTATTTTTATATACTCACCCCTGTATGTTGTGTAGGTCTAGGAGGATTCCCACGAGCAAGGTCAGAGGAGCACTTTAGGAAGAAATGGGTTTTTAAAAATTGTAAATGTTTGTAAAAGTGGTCTACATATTGCTTTGTATATTAAAACCACATATGTACGTCCAGTGGGTATCATTTTTTATAAAAAACTTTTATGAAAGGTTTCCAATCATTTTGAGATAATTAAGATTAATTAGGAGTTAAATTTTGGCGCGACACTGGAAAGTGTAGAGCTTTGATTGGGGAATGTTATTTATGTGGTCAATTAGGACATTTCATTAAGGATTTTCTTGTTTGAATCAATGTTAGCAGGAATGTAATGGAATCATAGTTAAAGTAATAGAGTACTAGATCAATTATGTTTTCAGTTAGTGTTAATTGAAGTAGAACTTGTATATAAAAGAAGTATAGGGGTTTTCAGAAACTAGTCACAGGAATATGTTGGATAAAATTTTAGATGGATTAGATTGTTAATATATGTGTAAAGTGAAGTACTTAAATTATTAATTCAGAACCTAAGAACCCATACACTTTTAGACGAGATAATGTGGGTACAGACAGTATATGGAAACTGCGTAATAAAGGTTCAAAACATAAAATTGATAGCCAATTTAATCTTACTGGATTTAATTGAACTTGACATTATACTAGGAAAGGATTGATTAGTTTAAGACTAAGCTAAAGTAGGTTATTTTACAAATGAAGGGATAATTATGACACCCAAAATGCAAATGCCTTTTTAAAATAAAATATAAAAATTTGGCAACTATGTTTTTTCTTTGAAACAAGTAAGTGAGCAAGAGAGGGAAGAGAAAGCTAAATATGTTTCTTTAAAAGCATTGACCCATGTTTGGTCGTATACAAAATATGAAGTGTAATGTGGAAGCATAATAAACGGTTTACAATTCAAATGTGTGTAAACTTTATCTATAATAAGTGTACGTATTGTTATACAAAATGTATAATTAAAATCCCAAAAGCTAAGGAGCTTGACCTTCTTCTAGTATCGCACCGCTTAGCACAATCAAAACTGTAGTCCCACAACTAATTAGTATCGTTCTACACTTTTATCAGAAACACACACGCATTGTGAGTAACTAAATACCCAGTAAGTACATCTGCAGCACTTACCAAGGTAGTCTTTCTTACATTTCCTAATTTCCTAATTTCATATATCGTTTATTCGTTACGTTCTCCTCTTTTCACAATCCTAAATTCTCAACTTTAATTGTATAGGAATAGTCTGGAAAACGGTTTAAGCAACCCATTTTCCAACCCGTTTTACCCTACTGACTCACTCTAAGAGAGTGAAATGGCTTGGGAAACGATTTGCCTAAACTGTTTGCTAGCCCGTTTCATTCTTCTGTTTCCCCTAGAAGCGAAACCGCTTGGAAAACGGTTTTGGCTAAACCATTTGCCAACCCATTTTATTCTTCTGTTTCTCCTCTAAAAGTGAAATGGCTTGGGAAATGGTTTTCCTAGCCCATTTCCCAGCCCATTTCACCCTTCTAATTCAGCAATGCATAGAACACTTAGTACATTTCCATACCCAACAATAACATCACATGTAACATTTTGGATATTTTTCGTCGTAAAATGACGATAAATATGTGTTTTATTGTTAATATATAAAGATATACGAAAGGTTGATCGAAGGTTGACGCGAAACGATCGACGAAAAATCGGAAAATCTGGAATTAAGGAGAACGCCCAGTGGACAGCAAAGTACGCGTGGTCGCTGCCACACTGCGTACTTCACTGCCAGCCCGCGTACTCAGCTGCTTGCTTGAAAAAAATATATTTTTCGATACATCGAGAAATCGAGGCTCATTTTCACTTTCTAAAACAGAACCTCTGCAGATCAAAACCCAGAAACAGTAAGAAGGAGAGGAAACTGAGCTGGAAGTGAGTTGATTTGGTTTTCTTGCTTATTTGGCTTAGGTTTTAGAAGGAAAACATAAGGTAATTAAGATGGATGGTTTATATATGGTATATATATGGTTTATGATTGATTTTGGTTGCATTTAATATGAATTTTGATGGCTGGAATTTGAAGAAAGTTGCTGGAATTTATTTTAAAGATATTATGTATTGATTAGGATAGGTTTTGTGTAGAAAATTGATGGAAGGAAGATCATAAACTTAAGGTTTATGTATGTTGACAATTGGATGATTTAAGGTTGACATTAAGTTGAATTGTTGCTGAAATTGAGTTATATATTGAAGTATTAATTGGAAATGTTGCT
>CANYCX012987970.1:0-13566 GCA_948193385.1 Breynia disticha f. nivosa | reverse complement strand
AGGTTGATGAGACAGCTTAGATCGAAATGAGACGACTTGAAATTAGATTTTGGTATCAAAATGGCTATTTAATAATATTAGTCGACCAATATGCTTGTTACTCGACTAAGTGGTGTCCAAAATATTCAAGAGCGCGAAATGAAAAGTCGAGAATTTGAATAACGGTTAGTTTGCCAGGTCAGGTAAAATTAGTCGACCAATAAGGTATTTAGTCAACCAATTTGGAGACAAAAAGTTGTTTGCTTTTTTTGAGTGGACTTTGCTTTTTGTGAGTGACATTGGACAGCTCAAAAGCTGCAAAAATTCAAATTTGAATGTTGTGGAGCTACAGGAAAAGTTTTAGTCGACCAGAGGTAAAATTACTCGAGTAAAATAAGATGGATTTAAGACAGTTTTGTTTTGGAACGTTCCTACTCGAGTAACATGTTATTACTCGACCAATTACAAAATGTTTAATCGACCAAGAGACTGTTTACTCGAGTAAACTGAGAATGGATTTTAGACAGTTTGGCTCTGAAACTATCCTACTCGAGTAACTAGAGATTAGTCGACCAACTATAAATTTGTTAGTCGAGTAACTTTAATATTAGTCGACTAAAGTGTTCTGCAGGAACTTTTTCACATCAGAAAGAGAAGAACCTTTTGAGCCTCTATTTAAGCAAATTGAAGAAAGAGAAAGGGTACCAAGAACACAACTCTATAGAAAATACAACAAGCTCAAAACAAAAGCTCTAAACTCTCTTATTCTCTTGTGTGCAAAGATCTAAAAGCTTTTATTGTTTTCTTATTATGCTCTTTGCACAAGTAGATTAAACTTGTTTGTTTGTTCAGAATAGGTTATCTTTGGTAGGTTGATTTGAGCCGAAAGTCAAATCGTTTGTAAGGTAGCTTGAGCTGGAATTCAAGTGTGTAAAGAGGCTCTCGGTGAGCCGAAAATCAAGAAATAGAAGTGTGTTGAAAATCCTAAGTGAGGAACTTAGGTAGTGGAGTAGGATTAATCTGAACCACTATAAATTATGTGCTCTTTGTCTTTGTTCTTTATATTTCCACAAGAAAAGTTCAATTTGTGAACAAGCTCTATTCAACCCCCTTCTAGAGCTTGCATCGACTCTACAATTAGTGTCTGCCTTAACCATTTCAACCTGGCCATTATTTCTGTAGAATAGTAAGAATTAGTGGAGTGTAGATGGCACACGCATATTTGCATAGATCCAATTCCTCCCAAGCAGTAGCTTATAATTAGCAATTGAATTAATCACAAAGAAGGTAAAAGTACATTTCTTGACACCCAGGGTCTTGACTAGATCTATTGTGATAGCTATAACTAAAACATCCGAAACGTATTATCTATTTAATCCTATTATTACTATTCACTTAATTATAAAACTGTGAATAATTTAAAACTTTTTTGTATTTTCATATAAGAGAATACAGCTTGGTCTGTGGCTCGGTCTATAATATGGCTCTTGTTAGTGTAATATGTCCCATGGACACGGTCTCGTATTACACTACCACGTTCCTGTTCATTAGCAATACAATACTCATGTTTTTTAAGCATGGTTTGTAAGCATTTGTTATATCCCTATATATCAACCTAGAATAATTCATATCTGAATATAACAACCATATCATAATTTCATCAAAACATTCAATCATATAATCATATCACACAATACCATACAAATGTTTGTCTGTATACGTCTATATAAGTATATAAAAATCTAACTGTAGAGAGAGGAAGTGCTGAGAAGTGACATCTGACTCACTTGCTAGATTATCTTCAATAAACCTTTATTTATAACATGTTCTTGAAACAAATTATACAATCGCAGTTGATGAGTTGCGAGCTAAGTGAGTAATCATCTATGATTAATTATCATTTTATAGTAATACCAACTTTGTGAATTGAAGTCTATGTTAATACAATTATTCTTTATTCAATTCTGACTACTATATTTGTACTCTGTATTCTTTTCTTATTTTTGTATCAGATAACCTGATTCATTTACTTGTAACTCATTTTCACTGATTTCATAATTATTGTGTTCATAAATTGTAATCGTAGTCATGAATTGGAATCTTTCATATAAAACTATCATATATATATATATATATATATCAATCATGCAATGTATAACGATTAATATCATTTTTTGTGTATACTTCGTTTATATTATTCTTCCTCTCCAATAATATACTTTCTCTCCAGTATGATCGATCATATAATCACCATCATATCTATCACCACCATATCAATCATCACCAGTATCATATATTGATATCATGCATATAATCTATAATAATCGCCCGTATATTTGTACGAATTCGTATGCAAAATCGTTCACTTACCTATTCGTATTTTGTTTCATATATCATATGCCTGTTTTTCTTTCAATTTCTATATATTGTACATGTTCTTATTTCATTTCACATTTCATATATCTATTTTTCTTTCATTCTATATTTATGTGTGATTATTCAATCACATATCTTTATAAAATCATATAATGAAACTATTAACTGTATTTGCTTGGTATACAATTATATTTCTAAATAAATAGGTCTATAGGAAGTCATGAAAGATCATTTTCTTCATTAACATATTTTATTATTTCATGTTTCCTTTTTAAATGAACATCCTATTTCCTTTTGGACGAATGTCCATGATATATTATTTCAACTTTTCCTTGAATGATCATATATATTTATTTACGATTTTTTAATTCTTAATATGACTTATTCTCATATTTATCATAACCATATTTTCTTTTTTTCTTAATAGAAATTTCACCTATGACAATGTTATTCCTATCACAAACATTTCAATCATTCATATGCACGTGCTTCCAATTTTCATATAAAATTAAATTTATCTTCTCGGTGATTTATGTACATGCACCTTTAAAACTAAATCATAAATCAATCATCACATCAAGACACTTCGACTATTGGCCATATGTGCAACTTCTACACGCCACATCAACAATTTCTACACTCTAGCAATTCTAACACTTTATAAAAATTTATATCAACTAACATTCATTCGCAATCATCATGACAATCCTTTTAATTATTTTTCCTTTAAGTGATCATGCATCTAACCTTATTTAAATGTGAGTCTTGATTACTCACCTATTTTTTTCTATTTTCTAGAGCTACCCTAAACTCCGATACTGATCATGTTAGCCCAATCAATTTTCTAAATAACCATATACATGATTCTCTATGAAAATCAATCCAATAATATATTCATACTCAAAATCTAATATTATTTTCTTACTGCTTTCACTGTGGATTCCTTGTGTCGACTATACTAACCGATACCATGCTCGTTCCTACGATCAATTATGTGTTTTCGGCTCGATTTCCTTAAATATATATATATTTCTCTCTATCTTTCTCTCTCTATTCTCTCTGCTTTCAATATCTACTTTTCTATTCTTTGTTGTCGATCTCTCTCTTTCCTACTTAACTTCCTTCTGTTCTATTTAAATACACTCCCTAGCTTTAAATAATGTTAGCACCAGCTTCAATTTTCAACTCAGCAGAAATTTTGCCACTTATGCAAGACTACAAGTGGTGGGAGTGTATTACAAGTTGTGGATTGAACTACAAGTGGTAATGCCACCCCTTGTAGTTTACTGTCACCCCTTGTATTTTTTTTTCTTCCTCTAACTTTATTCTTTATATATGCTTTAAATTAACCTTATATCAACTTTTAATAAACCTCTTATTTTTTTTTAATTTCTTAACTAAATAATTAATTTCATTAATAATTTTAATTATCTTATTAATTATAGGATTTAAGTATGGAAATGTTACCGTAACCACCAGGTCTATAAGGATGATATCTTATTCTTCTTCCCTAAATTCAATAATATCTTATTTCTTCTTCCCTAAATTCAATAATGTTTTCAAAGGAATCACATTTATTACTAAACCATTATCCACCAAAATTTTGTCCAGGGACTTCCCATTAATATGGGATTTTATGTACATGGGCTAGGTGTGATTTGCTTCTGATGGCCAACTAAAAGCAAAGAATTATTCTTTAAAAAAAAAAGCCAAGAATTGTTCAATTTCATGTGTTCCCTGGCCTTCTACCACATATGGCTACCTCTTAGACTCTTCTCCCTTGGTCTAATCTAATTGGCCGTTGCTGCCAAGGGATCTATATTGTCCTCATTGTCATTCCTCCGGAAAGAAGGTAGAATAAGAGACACCATACCAACATAATGCACAAGTAAGTCTCCAACATTGAAACTATTAAGTACTTGTCTTCTTTGTGTTTTTTTGGTATTATTGCTACTTAGTAACTTTGCATCGTCAGTAGTCCGTTCTGAACTTGTTCCATCGTTTCTTGTGAACTTCATGTAAGTTTTTCAAACAGGTCAATATTTTTGACATATCGACAGCAGATAACGAATTGTTGGGCTTTGTGTCCCTTCTCGTGAGGAGAAATTCAATATTTTAAGAGAATCATTTTAAGATTCATTAAGTCATTTTAATCAACCTCTTCCAGCAGTCACTATTGAGTGTATTGCCATTATTTTAGTAGCCACTATAAAGCAAATACAGAGAGTTATTGTTGTCACTTTTCTTCACTTATCGAACAACTTCAAATCAGTATTTGACAGCCTAACTGTTGTCTGATCAGACTGATTTTTAGAGAGTTTATTCATACCTGTGTGTTCTTCAACCTGAACAGTGATATTGGATTTTAACGGTTGGTTTAAGAGAAATCGGGTTTGGAACTGAAGTAGCCAGTATAGGTTCACTACAGTGATGTGTTTGATCTTTTACAACATTCAGACAAGTTTTCACAGTTGAATTTGGCTAAAATTTGGTCAATATTTTGGGGACATATCAATTATCAACCTCTATTCTGAATGGAGAAGGGAATATTGGAGATTATTAAGGGCGCCGTTTGTGGGTATATTTGCAGCACCTTTCTTATTCCATTTTACACTTAAGTTTATTGTTGTTAGGAGTTGTGGTTTCTTGTATTGGTTCGTGTTGCTTGTTGTCATATTTAGTTATTATAAATTTTGTTAATTTATAGTGGAATTTTTTTTTGGATCGAAAAAGAGATCCTGTGATTTTTATGATTCACATTAGAAAAGTTTTCCACATTAAAAAATGACGCTTGTTTTATTGTTGATTGCTTGTAATTTATTTGTGTTGATAATGTATTATGCTCTTGTTCTTTTAAAAAGCGGGAAAGAAATTTTTTGCGCTTTTGTCATGTCTTTCTCTATACAAATTGGGTTCCTCACGCAGAGATTCGAATTCGAGATGCACACTTGGGTACAGAAAAAGATACATTTTCCAATTGCAACTATAGTTCCTCAAATGCATTGACCTTTCTTGAACTATTTCTTGTATTAACAACTCAAACCAATACAGTCAGAAAGTTGTGCTATAGCTCCCTTCATATCCCCCAATTACATTTATTACCTAAAACAATTTCCCCCCATGGTTCAAAACCCAACATGAAACTGCAAGTTAGCGCATCTTCGTCATTCCTGTAACACCTCCATACTAATCAGCAGCAGCCGCGGCCACCGCTCATTTCCGTTCAGCCTCTTCTTCTGCTTCAATCTAATTTCCGACTGGGAACAATGGCTTGGAACATATTCGTGTGCAAACCCATCCAGCCGCTAGACTCATTCGTTGAATTTTCTTTATCACCACCATTGGAGTCCTCTAGAGGTTCATATAGTCATAAGATCGCTTCTGGGAGGCCAAGTTTGCTCCTAAGATAGAAATGGCTAGAAATATCACATTTGTGTAACTTTGAGACTGCTTCTGTCTGTGTTAATGTTATTGACCCTGTTAATGCCAGTAACGGATCCAGCAAAAATGTCCGACTCTTTTCTGCGCTATCCCTTTCCTTTTCTTTCCGCATTTCGTCCAACAGAGATTTACTTGTGTCGATACCTGTATCATGGAAACACGAATCTAATTTCCAAATACAATTTAACATACATTAAACTACTTGTTTCATTAATATATCAAAATGAAACCTCTTCTCTCACCTGAAAGGTAGCCACCATGTACATAGCCGTTAAATTTTTCACTTGTATGTTCACCAGTAAAGAAGATGCGTCCAACAGGAGCCTGGCCAAGAAAACAGAAAGGCAGTTCCAATTATAAAAAGAGATGATCAAATGTATCAAATTGAGCTTCTGCAATAAATTACCATCATCGAACTTACTGCATAATTGAATAAAAAGAACCAAGTAAAATGATCATAAGAAGTAAACAGAGGCAGTATAAGATGATATACCTTGATATCATGAAGAAGTTTATTATCCGAAATGATGGGGTAATTACTGTAACTGCCGCGCTGGAATCTGTTGTTCCACCAGCGGGGCACAAGTATATTGGTGGCATTAGGTACGTTGGGTCCGAACATGTCTCGAAGTACTTCCATAGCTTCTTTCAATGTATCCTCGTCAGCTTGTGATTCGACACGTTTTGATTCCCCGTTGGTCAGCGTTACCACCAGTATATTAGAACCAGGGTATGCGTTCTCCATGTGCTGATGACACAACAACAGGTCAGCACCAATTTTGGACTAATTTGAAATAATTTTGTTCTTATCAACTGTACTTTTATGCATGTGTAACATAGAATCTACATTGATTTACAGAAGAAAATGTTTTGAAAAGGACACAGACAATGCGATCAGATATGTCTTCTCAAAATGCCACGAGTGATCATTAAAATATGCCAATCCTCTCCTAATTTTTCGATGTTACAGCTCTTCAAAGATCATTAAAATACATAAACTGAATTAAATAATGCTAAAGATATTGATTGGTTCGTCCGCAACTAATACAGACAACTCTGGGACAGCGACAAAAATTTCAAATGCATGACGAGATAGGAAACCATACAAAACAAATAATGCAAGAGATTCTGGTTTATTCTTGCTTGACAAAAGCTGATCAAATTTTCAATCATGTTGTAATCACTCTTGCCAGTATCATAAATAGAGATAATTCCGACAAATATTTTGAAAAAATATAAATATCTGTAGATTTCGTTACACAAAGAACAAGCTTTTGCAATCAGTCATAACTTTCTGTTATAGAGAAGCTAAAATTTTTGCTATGATAAATCTGCACATGTAATGCAGAAGACTATAACTTGTTTCGTCTACATGTTAACTCTTGAAAACTGCGTAAAGGCTTCGGTTTAAGATGAAAATACTGTTATAATCAGAGAGCAGGTCATATCTTATTCAAGAACACAGAAAAAACAAAGGAAACAAGTTAATAAGTCCAATATGTATACGGCAAGGCATACATTCACGAAAGCAGATTCCTAAATTACTAAATATGAATTGATTAATTTATCGCATCAAACAAACACTATCTCTAGCTAAGGATAGAATTGAATTGATCCGCAGATGCAATGCATTTGTCACTCTCACTGATTGTAACATTAACATGGAAAGCAGCAAGTTCCAAACAATTTTTTAGAGGGAAATGACAGCCATTTCAACATCATGCATTCATGCTGCCTAACTTTTCTTAATGTAAGGGGTTTGTAGGTAATAGCTTATAGGGTATAAAAAAAATAACTGATTGAATAACAAAAATCTCAAATTCTCTCTTAAAATTCCATATAAAATCGATTAAATCTTTTTAAGAATTCGGTTGATGGTTAATTTGATCGATTAATTAAAACCGACAGAATTAATTATATAGACACTCTAATACTCACGCATTAGGATGTTACTTCATGAAACTGAAAGTAAATGGCAGATCCCTTCAAAATAGGCTAGTTCCATTTGGCAAGAGTGAGCGGAAGAATCTGAATTCGAACCACAACCTCTTGTTTAATGGTGCGAATACTTAATACTCACGCAAGCCGAGGATGTTTCATGTTGTCTAATTAAATAAGCTAGAGCTATTGTGAGTTGTGATTTTATACAATTTTATAACTTTTGTTTCTTATTATTACATGGTCAAAAAAACTTCATGTGATATAATTTTATAACTGCTGTTACAACGGTTATCACCTAAAAATCCGCCTAGCTAGTAACAACTTCATCTTTTGTACTTTGATTGCATACCAACTGTATTTATCGTTAATTAAATCAAGTATTCATTCATAGTCAGAAGTAGCAAATAATTGCAAGGAAAATAAAGAAGGCATGAAATTCAGTAGAAGTGAAAACCTGCCAAAATGTGTAATAACCCCTCCGCTCATGTGCATAGATGAAGAACTCTTTGTCAGGACCAGATGGCCAAAACTTGTAAAGGAACTTCAAGAAAATCTTGGTGTATACCATCACATCACATTTCTCTATGGCCTCTGTTTTCCACCTCTGTTGAATAATTTAACCAATAAATTATAATTTTAACACATCCTAATCAACGAACCTTAGAGAAAACAATAAGGAATTGATTGGCACCTTCAACCAATTATCTCATTATGTGCAAGATCTCATGTCATTATTGGTTAGAACCCAATTAGACAGTCCAAACACTCATGTAAATTAAGATTTTCACACTGATTGCTTGTTTAAATTGGTAAATCAGCAATTATAATACAGATAATTCAAGGATTACTAAATATATGTACTTCCATGGCAGAGGTGAAACCAACCAATATTAGATCCAGCAAAGAACATGAGTAAGCCTGTGGGTTGCCAATACTATGGATCAACCAAGCAAACCCATGGTTTCACCTTATATCTGAGACAAGGAACCTCGAAAGTCTAACCTGGCGTCATCAACCAGCTAAATAACATTTAATACCAGACCAACTGCCATAAATTCTTGACTACTTCAACTTAATGGTGATATTAAATAATCTGGGCCATAAGTGAAAAATCAGGAACTCCTACCATATAGGGAGCCATTTCCCGCGGCCTTGGGTCCCATTAAAATTCTACTGCATTAGAACAAAACAAAACATCGAGCATATGCATCCACAGTTACCATTGATATTAGATTGCCACATTTGAGTTTGAATAGAGATGAAAACTCTTGGCATTTAATCTGAATCTTCTGAAAGGGTGTCCTAGTTTTCCGAAAATGTTTCAAAGTAAATGACAAGTTCTTGTGTGATACCACTTACATGATTAATAAAACTCGTTCTTTCGTAACTTCTTAATTATGCTTGTGGGACCATTTTCTAATTCCGCACAGTTGTAGTACTTAACGTGACACTTGTAATATTTATCTCCCAGGCTAACAGATTCACTAGTTATATTTCAATTAGTATAAACACCTCTTCGTCCATAATTTAAAGCAACATTATTCATATAATCCTATTATCAATAAGTAGGTGTCCACATAATGATTTTTAATTTATCAATATGGCATGATAATGCTTGGATATTAATTTCCCTTTCAGCTTAGGTCATATGGTGAACATGGTGTATTATGATTGAAAGATTGGTAGAATGATAATAATAGTAATAATATAATAGAGTACCAAATAGTTATATAAAGGAAGTACTATAAAGGAAACGAAGACGTACAGGCAATGGTGGGCTGAAGGAGATGAGGTCGCTTTGGAGGACACCAATACTAGCTGACAAAATCACATAATTGGCTTCGTAGACGCAACCATCCTCAGTTTTTACCACAACACCGCTTCTCGACTGCTGCAATTCTCTGACAACCTGCCAAAATCCATGCACAAAACCACCACTCGATAAAATTTACAAAGCACGAAAATAATAGGAAAGATCAACTGCAAATTTCCATGCAACAGTATATTTTCAAGTCAAACCCAGAAAAAAATGACATTAACGTTAACCCATTAGAAAATTGTCTTTATGTTCCCAAAAGCTATTGTTCGGAAGCTAGCAAAGTTGTTCATTTCTTATAACTAGACAGCTAGACTGCAAGAGTAAATGAAAGACAACGTGTAACCTAAAAATATGGAAGATGACGACAAAACAACATTAATGAAGAATGGCAAAATCTTGTCTTTTGTGGATGTAGTTTTAGGCAATGCTTTACTTGTAAATTTTGTATACAATCTTTAAGGAGCTCTTTGTCATTAATTCATAATACCATTTTAATTTCTAATTCATAATACCATTTTAATTTCTAATTTCGTTGATCAATAGACATTTTAATTTGACTCGTGCATCCATTATTTAGTCCAAGATTGAAATAGGGAAGCCAACAATAGTTAGTTGTTTTCATGTTATTACATTGAGATGATATGATACCTCAACTCCCCTAGTAGTGGACCTACGATGTTCTTTCAAGCATATGTCAAGGTAGTACTAATTGGGAATTAACAAAAGCGGACCTACTCCATTCTTGAGTGGTTTTATCGGTTCATGGCTACATCATTGAAATCTCACATGTTGTGGGTCAAATTTAGGGGTATATGTGAGGGTCCCTCGCCCCAAAAAAAGCACTCAATGTATGATTGTTATTCATCATTAGAATTAGTAAAGAGGGTCAACGAAGAACTTGCTTCAGGTCTGAGCTGTTAGTTATGGTTCCAAACAAAACTCAAATCATAACACTGAAGAATAACATTTAACAAGCCTAAATAAAGCTTTTCTAAGTCAACTGTTACCAGCAAAGGTGCAATAAGGAACAAACAGAAGAAACTTATCCCAAAGGTCAGAAATAAGGAACGAATTGCAGTTTGACTACAAGTTGAGAACTCAAGAGCTAAAAAAACCAAGTAATTGAGAAACTAATGAATGAAATATTTTTAAGAAAAGGGCAATGCAATTTTCCCATAATGTCATTATCTGCAAACTCCAAAAGTGGGGCAATCGATCTCAACAGCAAAAAGAAAGCAGTGCATGCATACAAAATAAAACACAGAATTTGGATTTTCCACATGCTTCTCTCCGATCTTTAGCTTTTTTTTTAATGTTTATATTATTAAATGGGGTATCGATATCATGAACAACTTAAGTTTTACTTATAATTAATTCTGTCGCTTTGCTCCTGTTGTAATTGGATAAACCAAAGAAAATCACAAAATAACAAAACCAACGCGGAAATCAAAAGATTTTCCTTCTCTTCGAGAACATAAAAAGATTTTGCATGTACCTTATTAAGTTTGAGTCGTGGGTCCAAGATTTTTCCGTCAGAGGTAAAAAGAAATTCCTCACACATTTTGTGCAGCAAATATTCATACCCTCTTTCATCTGCCACCAGAAATTCCCTTTCTCCAAAATCAACATATGTTGATATTGGCTCCACCTCTACACAAGCAATCCGTTCAATTATGAATTTAACAACTCAGAGTAAACAAAACTGAAAATTTTTTTTATACCCTTTTGGTTTTACGTTAAATTCCTAAGCAAAATTTGCAGAAACGGAACAGAACAGAATGGAACACAAAAGAAACCAACCTGCCATCTCAAAGTCATGAAGAATGAAGTCAATGGCGAGCTCAATTGGCGTCTTTGGTGAACTGAAGAATCCAATTTAGAGCAGTAAGTAATTAGAACTAAAATTCAAAACAGAACGGAAAAGTTTCATCCTAAAGAATTTACCAAGGCTGTTCTATGTTTTCTCCAACAATATGCAAGTTCGCCTCCTCATTCTTCAGCTTCTTAACAGCGAACTCAACCGCCTTCTTATACGAGTCTGCAGCCACCGCACTCGGGAATATGTTGCCACTGCCGAAAAATTACTTTATGAGTACACAATTACGACACGACAGTAAAAAAAAAACTTTGTTATGATTATGCATGATTGGCATAACTTTTGCTCGTATTTATAAATAAAAATGCGTGTCACGACAGCTACGACAGAGCTAATACACATTGTAAGGAGGTATTCAGAAGAGAGATAAGATTGTCGCAGAGAGAAAAAAGAAAGAAAAACATAGTAGAAAATGAGAGAAAGAGAGACCTGCGATCATAAATATTGTAAGGAGCATTGGTATAGTCGGAGAAATGAGTACGGAGAGCAACTTGGTTAGCTAGTTCCCAAACAGGGTTAGACTCTTTTCCGCCAACACCAGCTATCCAACCTGCTCCCAACTCCACCGACACACCTCCGAACTTTTCTTTCTTTATTCTCCCTCCTATACGCTCTGACGCCTCTAATATTACCATATCTTCTATTCCATTCTCTGCTAACACTTTTGCCGCCGATATTCCTGCTCAAAATACCTCATTCGTTACATATATACATACATACATATTCAGTTATACATGAACGTAACTTACCGGAGATTCCAGCACCGACAATGATGACGGAGGAGCGATGGGGTGAGTCCATTGAAGAGACAGAGGTTTCGGTGTTTCTGTTTGTGTTGGAGAGGAGAAGAAGAAGCGGGAGTCGGTTTATATAGAGAAGAAGGGAGGAGTTTTTAATTTTATATTTAAAAAAATTTAATTTTTGGAGGCCATTTTTGTTTCAATTTTAGAAATGAATTTAGATTTAATATAAAAAATAATTAATTTTATAAAATATGTAAAGGAATAATTAAATGCAGGTCCAATTTGTTGACGCATACGCGGAATTGGACGGAAAGTAATAGCACAAACGTTGATGGCTTATGTTGCAATTCAGGATCGTACAGTCTTTAGTTTTTCACGTGCGCTGCCTATGCATTACCTAGTTTTGTTAATTTGCGTAGCTAAGCGTAGCTGTGGTGTGGACAACTAAATTTAAATTAGTTTTAATAAATAAACAAGTCTAGTCCTCAAAATAATTCCCGAATAAATGTTGATTACAAATTCATTTTTTATTTATTTTTAAGTCCTTCTTCCTTCCATGTTCCCATATAGCATTTCGCTTTTTACACCCTTCTACCATAATTAGGTAGGGATGTAATTCAATCGTAACAAAATCACTCTTATTCGTAGCTTCAAATTTGTTTATATACTATTCGTACTTATATCAAATCTTATTAAAATTATTCACGTATACTTTTATCTGTATAAATACTCGATTGTACTATATATATATAATTTAAAATATTTTATTAATTAAAATACATTAATAAAAAATAAATTTATTAATTATTTACTTTATTTAAAAGATACATAGAGTAATATAAATTTTTATATTTAATTAGTAACTATAATATTTTATATATTTATGACTGTATTAAGATTGAGTAACCACTATTTATACCTATTTATATAAGTGAATTCAGTTTAAAGATGCATGAGGAGTGAACCAAAACCCATAACAAATAGTGATTTTAATACTTATACTTGTCTCAAACTCATTTATGTTGGATTTGGATAAATTAAATGTAACAGGAAGAGTAAAAAGATAGTAACACTTTTACCAAATCAACTCCACGTCAATCTCTCTCTCTCTCTATTTTGAACACCTAAGAAACTGTTAAGAAAAGAACTTGATCAGAAATGTGACTCTTAAATTTCACTTTTATTCATCTGATGGTGCTATTTGGGTATCATCGAGTGTTCATTTATCAAAAATAAAGTATTTTCTTGCTCCAAATTAAAACATATTATAACAATTTAAAAAAAAGATTATAACAATAAGAACAAGGTCAATCCACATGGACAAAAGAGAATCTACTTAATTGTAAATACCAACAATAAAATCATAGTAATAAAATGACACAATTAATATT